>PVIJ01000533.1:0-279745 GCA_004024925.1 Scalopus aquaticus | reverse complement strand
GGGAGGGAAGGAAAAGGGCACAGGATGGAATAGAGAAGAGCGCAGGGGACCATGGAGATGGATCACGGGTGAATTGGTGGTGGGCTACCCAAGGGGAATGCAAAATGTAAAAGACATAAATAACAATAAAAATATAAAAAAAAAATAAAATAAAATAAAATAAAAATGCACTGTACTTATGCTTTCTTAAGGAGTCCTTTATCTTGTAGAGCTGCATCTGAATTAGTGATGAATGAAATGAGGACATCTGGGATTTCCTTCAGTAAACCAGGGGACAGACAGGAGGGGACGGTATCACACCTGGGGAATGGGTACATGGAGGTCCAGCCTCTGATTTCCCCTACTTGTATTCATTTTTAAGTTTTGTATAATAAAAAGCCCAAAATAAAGCTGCAATAAACTTACTGTACATAAGACTTTGTTTTCGTCTAAGATAATTCCTTGCAGACAACTCCTGAAAGTAGAATTGTGGTGCTTAAGGCCATGAGCCTTTTGAAATGCAGTGCCTTGCAGTCAGGGCTGCTTCTGCAGGGGCCAAGGAAACTTCTGCGGAGAAGTGTGTCCTGTCCCCTCTCCTCCCACCCATGCACAGGTCTCCTTTCTCGAAGAATGAAACCAAATTTCAGCAAGCACCGAAACCCTCTTTCACCATTTGAACTTTGCAAGTTCTCACTCCCATCTGCTGAATGTAAAATCGCACCTTCATCCAATCTCAGTGGTTAGATATAACCGTTTCCTGTTTCTTTCTTTTATATAAGATGCTGTAATAACACACCTGTAGTCAATTGCTGTGCTCATTTGTAATAATGCCGGGATAAATTCCTAGAGGAGCCAAGCTAGGTCAAAAGAAAGTGTGCTTTGCCCCTCTAGAAACCGCTCCTATTTCTCCCACCTATAGCCGGCAGTGCTGTGGGTTGCTTACCTTTGACTAGATACCATCAAATCTACAAACAAACACTGACCAATTTGGTGGGTTAAAGTAAGGTCGCCTTGCTGTAAACATTAGCATCTTTTATTACTAGAGGTTGAATGTTCTAATGTGGTAAACTCTTTGGAGCACAGGAAGAAGTTTAATTCCTTGGACTCCTGAGGAAAATAAGGTCCAGCAGTTAACCTTCCTCAGGAGGGGCATTTTCCATTCCCAACACCCTCCCTGAACCCTGATTCTCAGGGTGAGGCCCCCGCCCCTAGCTTGGGAACCACCTGCAGAGGGGGTCCCTGGGAAGTCTCCAGAAGCAAAGAGCCTGGGAACAAAGGGATCCTTTTTAAGAACCCTGACCTAGAGAAACTGTCCTGCTCCTAGTCCTTAAAGCTGAACTGGGGGGCATACGGAACCCTTTCCCAGGAGGCATCCAGAAATACCAGCCGCTGAACGAACCAAAGGGAAAGAGGGGGGAGGGAGGAAAGGAGGGAAGGAATTGTTTCATCAACTGACCAACAAATTCATCAGTGAACAAATGAGTTATTTCATAACAAAATAAAGAAAAGAATGAATGGGTGAGCTGATAAATGGATGCCTATGAGAAGGGAGTTTGGGGACACAGCCCCGGTGCAGGCGGCTTTCCAGAGGAACAGACAGCCCCACATGCCATGCCCACCCTCCCGTGAGAGCCCCAAGACACAGAAGGGTGCACCCAAGGACAGGAACACCAAACAGCCTCCGCAATGCTTCTAGACACAAAATAACAGTCTCCTGTTTCCTACACTTTCAAAGAATTTTTGCATGGGTCCTACACTACAAATAAAATAATTATTGGGGGGAGGAAGATTTCGACTTCTGGTATAAAATAATACGAGCGGCTGAGAAAATGAACACATGGCTTCTGGACAAGCAGAAGGGATTTTCCAACTTTGCACCAGAGCCCCGCGATCTGCACAGGTTGGGAACGGGGAGCTCCTTTCTCCCTGCTCGCCTGTTCCTCCCACGCACACCTTTTCCTTCTTGTCTTTCTGAGCAGGGTCAGAGTCCCAAGGTGCCCTACAGGAGAAAGGCACTGCCCACTCTGGCGCCCTGCCCCACTCTGGGGTGTGCACTTGCCGCTCTCCCCAAGCCAAGATCAGAGGAGCAATGTCACCTCTGGGGTCCCCAGGCAACTAGCTGCACAGGGACCGTGATTTGGGGGTCTGTGTTGTCCATCTTGGAAGCTGTACATTTTCCACCATCCCCCGTTTCTTCAGGGTCCCCAGTTGGTGGAGGACTATCCTTGGCAACCGCAGGTAGAACCCACTGGCCACAGGCAGGCGGATAAGCCAATGCAGCGAAGATCTTTGTACAGCAGATTTATAGCAGAAAATAGTTAGATTCTTTGACTTCGGTTATAACTTCATCTTCTCAGCAGCCCTTGGCTAAGGGAGACTTTTCTCCATACGAACCCACGGATTTTGCTTTGGCATCACTCCTTCCCACACTGCTCTTGACAATGAGCGACCCAACACTTGGGCAGGTCTTCCCAAGGGGTTTCTTCCAGCCTCTGTTGCAACTGCCATCCAGGATCCGCCTCCCTCCCCACAGAGCAGCAGGGCTCCTGAATCCGGCAAAGCAAAACTGCTCGGGCTTCATTTCTACTTTAATATTTGCAGCACCTTCCCCTGTGTGCCAGATTTCCAATACTGCGGCAAAGAGATGGTCTACATACACCTGCCGGGACCTTCACCCCAGGTGAGCCAGGAGGACCAGACCTGGCCCTCCTGCTCTGCCCCCAGTCTGCCCACCACGCCCCAGCCCCCCACCCTTCTTCTGTCCTCCTGTCTCACCTTCATGGGCACCTCTTCCCACCGATGTGTCTTCAGTTTCTCCTCTTAAAGCAAAATGATTTCAGTGTTTATACTGCTGGCTACATTTATCTTTAAGAGCAAGATGTTGACTTTAGTTTTAATGATGAAAAAAGCCTTTCAAAGGATAACTCATTGGAACTCATTATGTACTATAAAGGCCACTATTTAAAGATTCAGTAATTCCAGTGATGATCTTTTTAAAGCAGATTTATAGCAGAAAATAGTTAGATTCTTTGACTTCGGTTATAATTTTCCATTTTGTAATTTAATACTCCTTTCGTTTATATTTGCACATTAAAAATATAGCATCTAAAAGTCCATCATTAAATACTTTTAATAAGTGCAATAAATAAGTTTTACAGTGCGCATAAATCTAAAAACAAAACCCAACATAAATTGTTAATCTTACACTTTTTCTCATTAATTGCAATACATAAACATATGTTTTATACAAAGATATTTGCTACAAAATAAGTATAATAAATACAGTTTACCACATGTATTAATCTTAATAGTTACAAGCTGTTAATCTTATATATTAGGTAATAATTTGCAATAAATAATTGTTTATTATCTTGATGTTTGCTTGTCTTGGGTTTTAGCAATATGCAATAAAGAAATGCAATTTTGAATAATTTGATTGTAGGACTGCTGGGGAAATACTGCATGTTATAATTAGCTGACAGAGGATTCTGTTCACAAGAAGAACCATGGAAATGGGGTGAAATACCAAATCATATGTTAGTGAGTCCATAAATAATTTTAAAAGTTAAGTTCAAGATACGTTCAAATAATATGCCATTTTTAAAACTTAAATGCAAATGCAATTAGTGCGACATCTCACATTTTTTAGTGCTTTAATCATTACATATTCAAAGAAGAAGAAGCAAGCCAGCAGCCCCACCACAACTGCCCGGTGCCAGGCTGAGATGGGAATATGGCTGCCTCTGGTAGAAAGTGTGGCCTGCTGGCCGCCTGGTCCCCAAGGCCTGCAGACATACCCGCTGCGGCAGCCGGCAGGTGCCAGCCCAAACACAGCGCCCTCCAGATCCAACCCTCAGCCTGGAGCAATTCCATGCGAAAACCACATGCACATTCAGGGAGGGGTTATCACCTTCACTGAACTTAATAGAAACTGTTAATCTTACGTGTAAAGGTAATAATTTGTCATAAATAATTGTTCATTATCTGGGTATTTGCTTGTCTTGGAATTTAGTGATATGCAATAAAGCAGCGCAATTTTGAGTAATTTGATTGTAGACTGCTGGGAAAACGTGGTGGATTGAAATGAGCTGAGGGTAGGTCCTATGGGCAAGAGACACTGAGACAGACCCAAAGCCTGCCCAGTGTACCGTGGGGGCTTTCCCTGGGAAGTGCACGAGGTCTTTAAATATTCACTCCAAGACAGGAAACGAATCTCCTGCTAGTGAAAACCGCACTCCCTCACTGGGGGTAAAGGAGTTCTGACTGAATTAAGACTCGATCCCTTAGTGCTGCTGAGGTGGCTGGCCCCAGGGAAGCTCAGTTTCTTGTGTGGGTGCTAGGGGTGCAACTGCAGAGAAGGGGCAAGACCCCACAAAATCCAGCTGCCGGCCAGTTGGCTCCAAAAGCTCACCTGTTTGCCTGACACTTCTCAGCACAGCTGCCACCTCCTATCACATCCCCGAGGGCAGAGCAGAGACTGTGCTGTCAGGGAGTGAGGACCCCATGGGCTTCCTCTTCACTGCATCCCAAGGGCACACTCACTTTAGGAAAAACTCCCCCAGTCAAGAAAGTAAGAGAGGAAGGGAGGAGGAAGGGAGGGGGGGAGAGAAACTGAGCAGAGTCTTGGATCCATTATAACCACAGTGTTTCCTACTGCAGACACTATTAGTGCACACAGAAACACACACACACACACAGGTGTAAGTGGCACAAAAGTCTCTGCATCAAGGCCTGTTAGCAGTGTGGTCACATGAACAGTTCCAATGGTTTTAACACCTCTGCCCCTGGTACTCAGGGCACTGGCGTAGTGTAAAGGGCACTCCCCTTCTGCACACAGCCTTGGACATCCTCCAGTCTCCCTGAACGCGCTCTGCCCGGCTGTTCATCAAGAAGAGCTGAGCGCATGGACGTCCAGCCCAGGACGGGGCTTCCCCAGCGGAAGTTCCAGGTTCCCAGGAGCAAGTGCCCTGAGCCTGCAGCCCAAGGGGTCTGAAATCCCCAGACTCACTGATTTGTCCTCTTCTGGGTCAAGGAGCAGCCCCCTCCATCTCTGTCAGGCTGAAAAAGCCAGCTGGACAGGCATGAAGGACCCCCCTCTCCTCAAGGCTGATTTCCCAGAAAGCCCCGGGCTCCCAGGTATGCTGACCGCAGGTCCCCAATCCCAATCCTGAATATGAGACTACAGGTCTCAGAAAGCTGCTGGAGCCCCAGCAGGAGGAACTAAGAATGCCCAAGTTTCCTTGGGCTAGCAGCGGACCACCCGCCCCAGCTCACTGTGGGCGAGAAATGTCGTGTCAGCCCTGGAGAGTCACGAGACCCCAATTAATCCAGACTCCTAATGGGGAGCTCGGCACCAAGTGGGGCCCACTCTGACTGCCAGAAGATGTGAGAACCCCAAAAGGGCAATCTTGGCTTCTCTGGAACTCAAAGGGAAAGAAAGGAACTCTAGGAAAGTCTGCTGCTCAGAGGCAACTGCCACAGAAACCCAAGAAGACAAACACTGAAGAGCCGTTCGGGCAGAAGGAAAAGCGCCTTTCTCCTCCGCCTGAAGATGCAAAAGGCAATCCGAGTCCCTGGGCGGCGTCGGGGCAACTGCGGAAATCTCGCAGCAGATGAAGCTCATAAATTTCCCCTATGAACAATTGTTTTCATTTCCCTCCCATGCCACTAGATATTATAAGTGGAAAGCAAAACACAAGTAAATATGTTCATTCCACTCTTGTGATCAGTGATAAACGAGAGGCTGAGGAGGCTGACAAAGGTCATAGGGCCGCACGCGGCGGGTCTGCGAGCGGACACTGCCACCCTCCGGCCACACGCGGGACTGCACCCCGGCGCCGCCCGACTCGCCCGACTTGCCCGCCCTGGGCGCAAACAACTGAGCTGCCAAGACTCATTCCCATAAACGTTCGCTCTGCTCCGGCTAGGACACGCATGGATACCAATTGCAGAATAGTGGGAAAGTACAGAGAACCCCAGATTAAAAGTACCCACCGCTCATAAGCCTTTTCTCAAACACAACCATGCTTTTTGTACATCTTTCTGGTCTTATTCCATGAACATGTATGACGTGTGCAGAAGCTGCACATACAAAATTCCCACAACGTTCAATCCTGATGCCCTATGTACCTCTTAAATTAATTTCCATAAATATCTTTTTAATGGCTCCATAATAGTTCAAGTGTGACTGTATCAAAAGACATTTGACCAGCCCCCAATAATTGTTCATTAGGCTGTTCATCATTGTAGAGAATGACGCAAATAAATTCCTTATGCAGAAACTTTTCTTCACATTGTTAAGATGAATCACTAAAGGTGTAAATACTAAATGAAACGGAATTAACATTTTTAATTAACATGTTCTTAATGGCATCCTCTTTCAACTTAATGAAAATTCAATCATAATTCCATCAAAACTTTTTTTTGGTCACATTAATTTCTAATTTCTCTGAGAGTATTCATAAGTTGGAAATCTCCACAGGCTACTTTTTGTTAAAAAAAAAAAATAGGAAAAAAAGAGGCAGTAACAGAAGAGGATTTGGCTCAATGAGATATTAAAATATGTAGGAGAAATTTACAAGAATTAAAAGCATAAAGCACAAAGTAAGAGTATGCAGGAACAGCCCCAAATACACATACACTTATATTTTAGTATAAAGGTATTTTACATCAGTGAGAAAGGAGGACTAATTGATGGAGATATATGTGCAATCTGTCACTCATTTAGAGAATAAAATGACTGCCTTCTGTCATCAGATAGTAAAACAAATCCTAGAAATCAAAGGTTTGAATGTTTGAGTGAGACCACAGAAGTACCATTGACACAAATCGCGACCGGGAGGCTCTATGTTGAATTCCAAAAGCAGAAACTGAAAGGAAAAAGAGAGCTACATTGGAATAGAACAAATTAAAAATTTGTACAATGTATCCCTGCGAGAAAGATGCAATTGTGAAATTGAAAGGTAAACCAAAAAGAGGAAAAAATAATTTGAATATATACAGGAAAGAGAGAGTTAATACCCCTACTGTAGACGGCTTTCTTATGAATGCATAGCAAAGATAAATATTTCAATGGGAAAAAAATGTATGAGGATACGAATAGCAATTCACAAAAGAATAAATACAAATGATAAATGTATAAAAGATGCTTAGCCTTATTAGTGATCAAAGACATGTAAATTAAAAACAAAAATGAGAGATCATTTCCCCCCCAATATTGTAAATATTTTTTTTAATGGTAGCATACAGTGTTGTAAAGAAGTAGAGAAATGAACCCTTTCAATACAACTGGTGATAGAGTAAATTAGGTGACCTTTATGAAGGATAATTTGGCAATATTATCAAAATCCTTACAAATGCATAACCCAAAGATCCTACTTCCAAAGGAATCAATCCTGGATGTGTATAAAGATTTAGCTGTAAGGTTGTTCATTGCAAATTGGAAGCAAACCAAATTCCAGCAGCATAAGAGTAGAAAATCACACATATATCTAATACATCAATTCTTTATACAATAGTCCTTTGAAGTATTATTACAGAAATGTACTTAAGACACGTTAGAATTTTTCATAATATTTTTCGTAACATACTTGCTTAATAAAAAACAAGTTACAAGCAACGTAACCATGTTTTCTGCACACGTAGGAAAAGACTATCAGGGCATATGCCTCTAAATAAAAATATAATGGGTGAGGTTACATATCATTTTCAGTATTCTTTTTTCTGACTGGTATTTTCTAATGTTATACATTTAACAATTTCTGATCAATTGGTAGTGAGAAAAATAGTTGTGAGAGATTTTTAATATTCTTTTTGCTAGTTGGCATTTCTTTCTACATTTAACAATTTCCTATTCACTGTTAACGAGGAAAATAGTTTTTAGTGATTTTCTAGAAATGACTTTCTAGATTTACATCCCCACCAGCAGTGTTTTCGGGTGCTCGTTCATTGATTCATCAAATATCCTATAACACATGTTAGAGCAGGGCCCATTCTACAAACGGAGCTGCAGACACGAACCCCCTGGAGCCCCAGGATCAGGGAGACAGAGCAGAGCGAGAAAGTGGCCCCCGGCGTGTTAGGACATGTGCTGAGAGGGTGTTCTGGTAAGCCCAGAGGAGGGAATGGACTCGGCACGGCGGGAAGAGGAGAGGCCATGTGGCTGTGGGAGGGGAAGCAAAGACGAACAAGTTAGGGACGGGAGGGGGGCTGGGCAGTGGCCTCCCAGAGGACCTCTGGCCACAAACAGGGGTTTGTAATGGGAGCCACTGGAGGCGCTGGTGCAGAATGAAGTGTTCTCATTTAATTTGCCCTCTGGGATGAGAATGAAGCAAACCCAGAATGGCTAAGGACAGAACAGGAAGGTCCGAGAAGACACTGAGTCCTACCTGGCTCGTGAGAAGCAGGCGGCTCTGGCCACCACACTTGCTAATCTAATAAGCAACCACGAGAGGGCCCTGGGGTTGCAGCCTGGATGTGTGACTTCTCTAGGTGTCTCGCCAATGGGGTGCTCGGGTAGCTCATCCGCCAGTAGAGCAGAACTTTCGTGAAAAGAGCGAACCCCAGGGGCTTCCCTCGTGGCCTAGGTTTTAAGTCTCAGCGCTATCACCACTGCAGCCTGAGTTCGATCCCTGGCCAGGGAGCTGACCCACATGGCGCAGCAGACCTCTCCCATCTCCCTGCTGCTCCCCTCAGCAGTGGATTTCAGTAGATCCACCTGTTCTGCTCCCCACTCTGTCCCTGGGGAATCCTCTCACCTCCCCACACCTCTGGACTGCACCCCAGTTCATCTACACATTAAATTAAAAAAAAAAAAAAAAAGGTGAACCGCGCTGAGAGGGCTTGTCCTGGAGGGAAAGGCATCCCTCCTCAAGCCAGAATATCCTACAAATTGAACCTTGAGCTCAACCACACTGAAGAGAGAGTGGTTAAGCAAAAGCAGGGAGAAATCAGGGACTCACAGTCACCATCTATCCTACGAGAATGTTCACATCACCACATGGATCAACACAGAAGTCACACTTCCCCCCAAAATATGGATCCCAAGTTTTCCCGCAGCCAACGCCCCCTGTGTGATCTTACACACTATTATCCAGGGCTAGAAATTGACTACTGGGTTTCCACGACTTGTTCCCTCCTGGTTCCAAGTGAGCTCACTGTATTTATGTGGGAATACACTATGTTTTCCCTTTTAAATCAGTCATCACTTGTATGACAAAAATTAGCCAAAATTTTTCTTATAATTATCCTTTAAAAACTGAGATGCCTGTTCCCAATGCACACACCTTAAATACCAATAATGAGGGTAAGACTTAACCTCTCCTGGGACCATATCCCCATTTCTCCATCTGCTGGGCCCCCAGTTTCTGAGTTGCGTCATCTCTCCGCAGGAAGCTTCTCCTTTGTACCCAGAAAGCCCCCTTGGGGTGTTGGGGTGTGCGCGACCGTCCTGGGCCATGCTACGGCTCACACACTCTGTGCACCTGTGCACCACTCTGTGCACAGAGCCAGGTACGGCCACCGCCTCTGCAGATGCGGCAGAAGTGGATTCATGACTGTTTTCACCTGGCTGCTGCGTGTGCAGCTACGTGTGCACGTGTGCTTGGGTGGGGCTTGGGAGGCTCTTTTGTGCCAGGCAGCTCAGCATCTCAGCATGCTAATGCCCAAGGCACCACCTGGTAGGGCAGATGCAGAGGCACCACGGCAGATATGAGTGTGCACACAGGTATCTGGGCCTCCAGGCCGGGCCACTTAGCTCAAAGCCCATCTGTCCCAAATGAGGTAGGTGATGAGAGGACACGCCCACAAGAGTCCCCTGGGCACAGTGCCATCCTAGAAGCTAACCCAAGCCCCATGATGTTGGCATGGAAACGTCTCATCCAGCGCCGACCATAGACACCTAAGCAGCAGCCCTCTCTGACATCCCCAGGCCCGCAGGTGTCACTGTCAGGCCCCGAGACAACAACCCCACACCATGACAGCCCCGCGGACAGTCAGGAGGCCCGGCCTTCCCTTCCACTGTTCCCACAAAGGAGCTTGCCTGAAAGAAGCAGCGAGAAGACGCGCAGCAGCCCGCGTATGCACACGCTTCTGGGAGCATCTCGCCGCCGGACTTGAACTCCAACGCTCTGCCCTGGCACTCAATATGACCCCTGGCACAGGGCAGACACTAACAAGGGCTTGCTAAATATGGGGGGAGGGGATGGACATGTAGACACAATCCAGTGACCTGGGTCTCTACCAGTTTCACGTCCAAAAGGCAACACAGAATTTCTGGGTAGAGTTCAAGTGCAGCCCGAGCCCACCCCCCGCCACCGCCCAAGCTTCCCCACCCACAGTCTGGGTGGCTTTTGCCTCCTTAACAAGTCACCTTCCAAAGGCTGCTAAGGAGGGTCACGGTGGCCAGAAGTGCCCTGGAGGGTCGCAGACAGGCCAGTCGGCTGGGACAGCACCTCCTGTCCCCACTGGGCAAGACCAGGCCTCTGCTGCTGATTGATGAGATGGTGCCGATCACCCCCCTTGTCCCAAGACTCAGTGGCCTAATGAGCACAGAAGAAGCGGTGCGGGGGGGGGGGGGCTAACAGCACGCTTGGCACGCTGAAGGCAAGTGGACAGGTTACTGGCCAGGGGGTGAGTGCGAGAAGCACTTGACACGGAGCCTGCACGTCATGATGACGCCTGGTCGCTCACCCTTGGGCCCCTGCCCCTCCCCATGGGGACCCAGAACAGCGGTGCGTGCCCGGTGACTCTGAGAGCAAAGGCAGCTATAGGCACCAGGCACTGATCTGCCCTGGAAGGAAGTGGGCACAGGAGACCTCATGGCTGGGGGGAGGCGAAGGCAGCCCACATTTCAGGGTCTACGCCTCTCCCGAGACCACCGTCCCCCAGTCTAAGGTGATGGGAGGAGAAAGGGGCACAGCAAGGCTGTCCCCCGCTCAAGACCTCGCCACTGGGCCAGCTCCGACCTGTCCAGAGTCCTCTGGGAAGCAGTGGGCGTCTCCATGAGGCACGCAGCCCTCCCCCCACGGGGCAGAGTTGATAAAGAAACCCTCGGGGGCTCCCCACTTCCTTCTGTGTGAGGTGAAGAGGTGAGGTGGCACAAATTAAGAAATAAATAAGGGCTTTTAACAAGTCTCCAGATGATCTGCTCTTGTCTTTACCGCTCAACATGAGATGCCCCAGCAGACGCTCAGCTGCACCCCCCACACGATTAGTGTAGAGCGGACCAGAAAGGAAGCGGTCGGGGTGCTCTGCCACTCTTTTCCCACCAGACCGCATACTGAGGGATGGTCTATGTCGTTTCCTTGGCTAGGGAAGGGCCCCCAGGCTGGACACGAAGAAAGAAAGCCGGGGGCAAGACCCACACCTGCGCCAGCCCCGCCCGGGACAAAGACGGAACCCTGAAAGGTCAGAGGCACCTCCTGCACCTACTGGCACGACAAGGCCTGACCCTCCCTGCAGACGGTGTCCCCTTTAGTGACCTTCACCTCCCTCAGGCTCACAGGAGAGTGGACACGTTTTAATCCAGAAATGCTCCCCCTCCTGTTGATCCATTCATGGACCCAAGGATAAAATCAGAAGTAGACTGGCAGGTGTGTCCTGAGAGCCTGTGCATGCATACACACACACACACACACACACACACACACACACACACACACACACACACACACCTCAGGCCAGGCCAGCAGGGACTTCACAATGAGTCTAGAGAAAAACGCAATCCAGGAGGGACACCTGGAGGAGGCGGCATCACTGCACTGTGTGGCTCCACAGAGCCCTGCAGAGCTGAGCAGGGGCAGGGTGGGCCGTACACCCTCAGGGAGCAGGCGGTGAGCTTCTAGCCTTTCCCAAGCAGCGCTTCGGATTCAAGAGTGGCCTTGGAGGATCAGGCTCCATTCACAACGTGACCTGAACCTGCCGACAGCCCGGAGCAGCTCACTTGGCTTTTCCAGGCCGCTCCCTGGAGAAGAGCGTGAGAAACAGAGCTCCGCGCTGGGCCCTGGGACTGCTCCGGAGTCCATCCCGCGAGGCTGTGCCTGCTGCTTGCACATTCCACTGGCACCGCTAATAGCCAGGCTGGCGGCGAGGGACGAAAGGGTAACAGCAGCCCCCAGGAAGCCGCAGATGGGGGTAACATTTTCCTGGCAAGCGTCAGATCTGAGAGCAACTGCCCTGAAACGCTGGGCCTCACCTGAGCCTGATTCCACATGCGCCCCGATCACCTGAACACACCACCCCTGTCTCGCCAACGACTGTGTCATCTGGTCACTGTGTCGCCAGGCGCAGACCAAGGCTCCCTCCCTCAGGGGCATCTTCTCTGCCCATCTCAGACCTGGCCAAGTCTCCCCCTTCACAGGGCAGGACCAGGGTGAGGAGAGGGAGCACTCAGCTCAAAATTTAAGGGAGCACTAAAACACTCATCAATCTAGCTCATCGCATTTTTTAAAATCTGAATTAAGGCAAAAACAACCAGGGCATCCGCAGCGAGCACAACCTCAAAACCGCCCCTAAAGGCAGAGTCCGACCCGCCCAGCTGGGCCAGCCCGGCCGCAGTGCAGCAGTCGCTGGGGAGACGGCTGGAATTGCCCCTGGCCCCACAAGGACAAGGGCAGATGCTGCTCTAGCACCAGACTAGCCCCGGCACCCACCTGGGAGCTTGGGACGGGGGTCACGGGGTGCCCAGGAACCCCTGGAATGAAACCGCAGGTAGGAAGTCTTGCTGCGATGAGCTGCTCTCTGCTCAGATGCTACAGCAAGCTACAGGGTTCCACCCCTAATCTTGGGGGACACTCCTGACCCATCACTGCCTCCCACAAGCCCCCACTTTTCCGCAGGTCGGAGCCAGAGCTGGGCGGTGTGACCCTCCCTCCCGCCATCATTTGTGAGAAGACACATTAAGTGCAGAGCTGAGGGGATGCGGCAGAGAAGCAGAAAACAATGCTCAGATCCTGAGGAAACGTGTGCCGGCTTCCTGCGGGTCCTGTGTCTCCTCTCCACCTTTCTCACAAGGGCTGCTGCCAAGCGGCCGCGGGAGGGTGTGCGCGGCTGTTCCAGTTACTCGGTGCCTCAGCATCGGCCCCGGGGGAGCCGGGGCCGGATCCGAGCCCAGGCAGTCGCCCTCTGTCCACTTCTTCGCAGAGAACATTTCTATTTTGAGGCAGTGTAATTTGAGGCCGGTCGGAATCACAGTGTATGGGTTTGCCTGAAACATGCTAAAATGCAGGCAACTGCTAAATAAAAATCCCCAAATAACCATGCTCTATTTTTGCATTTTTATAAGTTCTTTGAAAGGGAAAGAAGAAAGAGAGAGATTGAGAAAGCCAGAATTTCTCCTTTTCCTTACCTGAAGCAAGTGACCTGGAAGGGGGGAGGGGGAGGACGAGGGAATTCCACATGGGCAGCCTGCCCACTACAGCCGCCTCGGCTGGCACCCCTGCCCCGTGGTGGGCATTGCCCCGGCCTCCAGGCACACCTGCCTTTTCCTTCTTGTTTTGTGGGCAAGTGTGTTATTTTGCTCCAGGGGATGGGAAAGGGGAAATATCCTCATTTTCACCATTTGCTTCTCTGACTCTCAGAGAGACGCCCAGCTGGGGAGAAGCCCTTTGCACATCCCCCAATTCCAGCAGACCAGCACTGGGGTCTCGGGGACCCCGCACCCACCCCCAGACCGGCTCGGGCTTACTGGGCAATGGAAGAGGAGAAGCAACACACCGTTGTGATTCTTTGTTAAAAGCTCACAAGCCCTGCCAAAGGGTCAGTGTCTCTTTTAGAAAAGACATTAGGTACCATTTTCCTCCTGGAAGTCCCATAAATCCCCATGTCCTCTCCATATACAACTCAAAAAGTCCTCAAAATTGCCACTGCTGTCATGCTAAGCATTGGAAAGTTCTGCTTGACCTTTTATTAACATTTTTCTAAACCAATATGGGTTTTTTTTGCTACAAGCACCCTGAGGAATTATGAAAAATACTTTTTTCTGTAGTTTATCCCATATGCACTTAATAGGCTCACAAATATAATACCATTATAAAAAAGAAAAACTGCCAACTCTGCTAAAAAAATTGTCATAACACTAAATTATTATATAAATATAAAAGGAGTGTGTCTGTAAAATATTCACTCAACGAACATCCCAGGGTGATGGTTTTGCTATGTTGTTTTTATTCCTGAGAGATCCATATCGCATTTGGATATGCCACATGTCACCACATGAATCAGGCAGTTAATGCATGTGCTTTTTAGAAGCAGGGATGTCTTCCCAATAGAATGTGCTATAAAAAAATGTAGAGATCCGCTGCTTTGTCTGATAGGCATAATTTAATGTCTTGCTTATAATACTGCATCTTAAGGAAAAATACACACTGTCCTATGTAGTTATTTACAATATATTGCTAAGTCTATGCAAATATGTTTCCCCGAGCCCAGGATTATATAACAAAGGTCAACAATGTTTGAAATATTTTGAAGCATATTCCCAATATGCTTAGTGTATGGTGCTAATGTCCAATATATGCACATATATCTTAATATATTTCCAGATATTTCTGTTCATTGTTCTCTCCATAGCTTCCCCCGGAATACTATTAGAGGGATGTTTTCTTCTGAAGAAATCCAAACACTGCCTATCCATCCTGGAGAAATTTATTAAGGTGGCTAATTATAACAGTCCTTAATATTGCATTAGTATGGAGGTTGCTCAATGCCACTGCAGAAGAGAAAAAGATAGAAGCCAATTCAGTAATACTGGGCCAGAGAGGCAACAAGAGCAGAAATGAACACACACCTATGTGATCTGATTTTTCTGTCACAGATTTCCAAATCAAGCAATTACACTTAAGCATCACTCACACACACACACACACACACACACACACACACACACACACACAGAGTCGGCAAAACAAAAATTATAAGCCATACATTCTACTTCTCATTTCCAAATATGACAAATCCTGCCCTTATTTTTCTGAGAGGAATTTAGGGACCACATGTGAATTTCATTCTGACCACTTTCTTAAGGAAAGGAGGTTTGGTAAGTTACATGAGGATGGGGAAAAGCTTGTAAAAACTGGACTTCCAGGATCTGTGTCATGCCCAGAAGAGAATAGAGAGAGATTTGTGTAAAAGGTGTCAGAGTTCTGAGTACACGTTCCAGTCTCCCCCCAAATCACAGTGAGCCCCTATTCTCCAACCACTGGTCGAACCGAGTCAAAAGCTACACGGCCCCAGACAAGTAGCTGATGCTACTTGCTAAGAAGAGGTCAATTTCAGGAAAAAGACACTTACCCGGATGTGTGGACCAGACTGGATGGGCCAGCTGCCTTTCACTGCTGTGCCGCTGGGACCCTGCGTCACCCCTGCCCCTGCGTCAGTGGCCCAACATCACTCCGGGGTTCCCTCTGCCAGTTTCGGCCCCACCCCTCACCCTGGTCTTCGGCATCCTCATAAAAGCCCAAATCAAGAAATCTTTCCAATTAATCCACTTTTCAAGTCACTACAAACACGGCCAACTTTCAAGGACTAGGAAGTAAGCCTCGAGTCTGACGAGTGCCATCCACTAGGATCCTTTGCCCTATCATCAATCCAGCTAATGGCACGGCCCAACCACTGAGGCCTCTGGAAAAGGCCAGAGCTGTGAAGTCAGATTTCCTCCAGTTAACACTCTGCATCTCCTCACCCACAGCAGAAATGGCTCCCCCACAGCCACCTTGAGTCTGGTGTTCTCACAGGAGAGCTATCACGGGCCCAGAATGCACGTCTCCTTGTGAGAAGCACGCGCTCCTTTTTCTTCAGAAAGGAAGGTCATTAACAGAACACCTTCCATAGGAGCTTCTGACCTCCTTTTAGCCACCCCAGTAATAATCCACCATGTATGGGGGAGACGAAAAGGGAGGATAACACGCCTTCACTTGCTCACTGTTTCCTGTTAGGCCATATGCTGGTTGCACAGAAGGTCCCAATGCTTTAGGGTTTTCACAAAGGAGAGCTGAGAGCATCTTAGTTCTCTCCCTGAAAACTCAATGTATCTAAGGAAGAGCAAATGTTAAATCATTTAAAGAGAGTTATTTTTCATAGTTTCCAGTACATAAATGTGTTTCAGTACATGTTATTGTAAAATAGTGTTTCTACTTACGTTCTTATACATCTGTTGTTGTGTTTACTCACCCTCTAGTTCTGACTTTTAGAAATAGCAATAAATCTATTTTTTAATCCCCTCTCCTGATGACTGATTATTCATCGTTAAAAGGGATGGAGGGAGGTCCATGTGAGGCGTGATCCACCCTCTAGAACAAGCTCCACTTTTACAAGATAAACAGGGTCCAGGGAGGTTCCTCTCCTGTCCTGGGTAGTTTATGCAAACTAAATAAGGAGGTGATGGCAGTTCAAATAAATATAAATTGCCCTCCAGTGGAAACTCGACCACTTGTTATAGTCAGTTTCAGCAAGGAGGAGCAAATGGTGGTATCTATGAAAACAATACAATTCATTTGTACACTGTGTGGCAAATGCAAAGATCACAAATGGCTTCATGGAGCACCTGAGCTAAACCAAAGAAGATGGGAGGCCGATCAGGGAGAAGGAAGAGGAAGCCAAGCCTTCACTTCTGGGTCCTGGAAATAGATGAGGAATTGCCAAAGCAAGTGCCAAAAGGAGTAAAATCAGGATAGGATAGGTTAGATTTGTGCTGCTGTAACAAGCAATACCAAATTCTCAGTAGCTTAACACAACAATGTTACTTTCTTGCACTCAGGAAACCCACTGAGAGGCAGGAGCCTCACACACAGCTGTGCTATGTTCCCTGTGACTCAGTAATCCAGGCTCTACTGATGTTGTGGCTCCCAAGTCTCAACACGGGCCTGTACGTGCAGAGGAAGCATAAGCCAGCCACGCGGTCAGCCACTCACAGGCTCTGCTGTGAAGGCTCTGGAAGCAGGCCTTTGACCAGCTTCCATATCTGGGAGCTGGAAATTTGGGGAAAAGAAAGGAGTATTTGTTGAGCATTACTAGCTCTGCCACTGGTGACAAAGCATTTCACAGAAAGTCAAACATCACAGAGCCAAACTGGAAAGGAGGATAGTCCCCAAACAGAACTCAGAATAAAAAACCTGCCGAGCACTGTCTAAACTGCCTTACACTATATGTCTGTATCTTAGTCTCCTCTAAACTGTGCTTTGTTTTAACGAGGTATGTTGGGCTAAGAGAACAAGAAAACTTCATTTACTCATCCATAAAATGGGTATGTCAGTGCCAATCCAACAGGTAACTGTAAAAAGGTAAGACTTCATGAGTTTGTAACCCCACACTGTGAGACCACCTGGTTAGTAGGACTGACGACTAGAGCCATTCGGCCCACATTTCAGCATGCTGGGACATGCCCTGGTTCAAAGACTAGGCTGTTGCAACCAGCGTGCTCCCCACATGACTTACTCATCTGGTTCTGGCGATGTCGAGCTGGCTGCTTTGGAAACCACCTTTGCTTTTGATATCTTTTATCTTGACATTTGCTTTAGCATCTCTGCCAGTGATATATGCACTTCCCTGACTTTTGTATACCAGTTCTCACCAAGTTTTAGGAATTCTGAGTTCTGAATGCCTAGGTTATTGGCTAGAACTTCATTTTTCTAAAGAATTCCAACTCTAGCCCAGGATGTGCTACAGCCGGGACTCCCTAGCAGATTCCTGGATTTGCATCTAGCATGTGGTTAATTAACCTTGCTAGTTTTCCCACACAGGAAAGCTAATTCTAATGGGTACATGAAAGGGACATGAGTTATTTTCCAGTGGCCTAATGCTGGTTCGCTTATCGGGTTTTGTTGTTGTTTTGGTTAGTCCTATGTTGCAAACTATTCTTAAAGTCTCTCACCATCTCTGGGTCACATCGGAAATGACCTATTGTTCACAAACTACCTAGAGACTTGGGAAAAGGAAAAGGATGAGGGATGAGACTCACTAAGTTCAGCAGATGGAAGAATCTGCTGAGATGGCACAGCTCAGCAGATGGAAGAATCCTGCCTTTGAACTTGGGTTCCAGTCTCACTCTGCCATTTGTTAACTTGCCCCTGAGAGATGGTGCCCTCTCTTTGGCCTCTTCTAGCAGGAGAAAAGGGAAACACAGAAAGAAATCCATAAGATGACAAGCCCCAAACTGTGTCTTGGTGAATGCTGGGTAATCAGTGACATCTACTCAAACCTCTGGCAACATCCCCACCACTAGGCACCCCAAGGACAAGAAGACTGTGCCCATGCAGGTGTCAGGATGAGCTGGTACCGGCGGGCATGTGAAAAGTCCCCTCTCTTGATAAAATGGGGCCATTTCCAGGAAGGAGCCCGTGAGACTCTTCATAGCTTGAATTGTGACCCCCAGAAGCACCCACCATCAGACCATCCGACCCACCCCTCACAAGTCACAGTCTGGCCTTTGCCACAGCCGCCTCCCCCAACATTATGGATGACAAGTTTTATGGAAATCATGAGTCCGTGCTCAGATAATATGAACCCACACCCAGTTCAGTTTTCCTAACCAGTCTGTTGGCTATTTCTACCAAATTACAAAGGCGCAAAGATAAAATAACCAGAAATGCTAATTTGTCACTGAAAATCTGGCAAACGGGGCCAATATTTTGCAAGCAGTTTTAATATTAGACTTTTGTGCTTTCCTAAACTAATTTAGCCTACTAATTTTCTATAATTACCTGAATGCTCTTAGCTTCCGCTGGTCAGATGAGTTCTGAGACGCTGATAGAACCGGCATTAAAAAGATGCATTTAGCAGCCCGGATTGTTAAAATAACAAAGCCTATAGAATCCAGAGGTTATTGTATTCTCCCAAAAGTACTTAAATAATAGCCTAAAATCTGAAGAATTACTTTAATACTTCAATAAAAATAACCCAATTCAAAACATTTTCAAGGAAACAGAGTTCTTTGCTCTAGGCTACCGAGTAATGGCTGAGAGAAAGTATATAGGCTGTCACTTCTGATTAGAGAACTGTGCCTCTGTGCTTTGAATGAGGGGCATGTCTGGTAATAGGAAGTGCAGATATTAAAGTTAATAAAATAATGTGGAATACGATCTATATGAAACTTGACCAAGTAGAGCACAGAATATAACATACATTACCCTGTTCAGTCAACTCCTGTGGCCCGGCATCTAATGACAAGCTTAATTTCTGTTTCCAATGAGAGTACAGCTAAAAATACAATTTCCAGATTAGACAAATATTTTATCCGACTCCCTAACAAATGTAACCAAGAATGGCTGACATGTCTACACAGATGCCCAGTGACCATGAGAGGGAATTACTAGGATTGCAAACTGCTCAGCCTGAAAAGTCCAAGAAACCTCATCATCTTTGAGGTCATTATAAATAATTAGTTGCATACACGGCGCTGTCGAGGCTTCACCACCAAAAGGGAGAGGGGCGCCTCCATTTCTCTCCCGCCCTGAGAGGCTCCCGGCTCCCTCTCGGCACAATTAGGCCTCCCCAAACAACTCGATATCAGGGCCCCTGCACACCCATTATTGCATCTTTAATCTAAAACCCCAACGCCAACTGTAATGGTTTTGTTTTTCGATACATTAACCTTCAACTTGTATTTTCACTATTAAATAACCAGCTTGAGAACCTCCTAGAATTTTTTTTTCCCCAGTCACCTACATGAAACCATACGGTACCCAGGATGTGACCCTCCTAAGGGATTTAAAAGCAATTCAATGAGCTAATCTCAGTAAACCTAGAATTAAAGTTCTTGTTTCCATATTTCACTTTCAAAATATTTAGAACTTTGACAGATATGACATTATGTTTTCATTAAAACAGCTGATTTCAAAATGCTGCACTGTGCAGAAACGCCATAAACAGTTTATGATGAACTGCCACGCTCTTAATTAAAACAATAAATCCAGCACACAATATTTGCGCAGCCGCCGGTCTGACCTTTGCCTCTTGCTATCCACCACCAAGCCGCGGCTGCGTTCCCAACGCTAGACATGGAAGGTTTTAAAACATGATCTGAAAGGCACTAAAGATAAAATAAGAGAAAACGTACCATTAGTCTTCGCAGTTATGATTAATTCAGTTCATATTTTACAATCTGGTTATGGAGTAAAACTGCAGACTTTACATCAAGTATTTGCCATTCACTATACCTAATGTATAAAAATGCTTGATATTTTCGAAAATGGCACCAAGCTAATTCACCACCACCCCATGAAGGACAGGAATAATCATAAACACGAGAGTGATTAGCTATCCATCCACATTGACAAGCAGGACTCACGCGGCGGACGGTCAGCCTCGGCGGAGAAACGCCCATCGCGGCCAGACCCGCCACGCCGCTCTAATCTCCGTGCTGCTAAATTTCAGATTAAAATATTTCCTTAAATCTCTCGCATCTGCTTCTGGAGCAGGCGGCAAGGGCATTAATTACGAAGCAGGAATGACAGTAAATTTGTCGTAGTGGCCCAGAGTTACCAAGTTAACCTCACCCCTGCCAGTTCCAGGGGCAGAGACCGTTCTGAATGGGGTCTCATATGCACCCCACTGTGAGATGTTGGTGCGTGGTTGGGGGAGACCATTTTACAATCTCTAACTGGAAGGACTGAGAAGTAACTGGTACCTGGGTTCCAGAGCACAAGGACCTTACCTGGGGAGGAACAAAGTCTTCCACACCCCCTCCTATGAAAGGGGGTACCTGTGCTCCACTGGGGGTGGGGGTTGCAGCCCCCAGACCCTTCCCCATCACACTGACAGGAGCATACGTCTCCAGGCTTTTCCTCCGGGCCTTGCCCCCTCCTCCCACCGCACGTTCATGTGACAAACACATACAGCAGCTCCTGGACACAGGGCTGGGGGCGGCACAGCTCCGCGGCTGGGGGCCAAGGTCCCTGTCGGGGCTGCAGGCAGGGCCCACTGGGGTTCCAGAAGGATGGAGGAGAGGGACGCAGGGCTGGCTCTCAGGCCAGGGCCCGGGTCCCTTCTGGGAGGAGCCCGTGCCGGGGGACATCCCCCACCTTGGTTTAGCTGCCCGGGCCTTCATCCACCTCTGCAGCCCCCTGTTGCCTGTCCGCTTCCCTCTCCAGGCACCGTACAGCCCAGCCCCTCCCGATCCACACAGCACTGGGGAGCAGCTCTCACTTTGCCAGACCCTGGAGCGACCGTCGCTGTGGCCCCTGCTCGTGAGGCTTGGGGGAGAGGCGGGGGCGAGGCCGCGCCGGCTGCCAGAGCCTTCTCCCCACCGAGCCCTAAGTCATGCCCCGCCCTTGTCTGGTTGGGGAATTCTGTCCCAGGTATCCCAGCAGGGAAGGGGCGGGGCAGGAAGGCTGGGTTCTGGGGGTCCCCGAGCACCTGTGCACCAGGGCTCCTGTGCCCACCTGGCGCTGCCCCAGGACCAGCACGGACTTCTGCAGGAGCCTCAGAGCCCACATCCTGTGAGTCAAACACCAAGGAGGGGGCTCCATGTCCCCTCTTCACAAAAAGGGGTGCCCCGATGGGAGTCAAATCCCCTGCCCCCGCACCAGACACTGGGGCCCTGAAGTCCCTGCAGCGCCATACTCCATGCCATCCAGCATGTAGCCCACACGGACTGACAAAGGTCACACGTGTCCTCGTTGGCCTCTGCCGCCATCTTGTAAAGGCCACCACTGCGCAGAAGACTGAGACCCGCCGGGAGCAAGTCTCTGCCCCAAAGTTTCTCAGCTCTGGCACCACAGATTGAGGACTCACAGCCTCTGCCTTTGGGGTCCGTGCTCCTTCAGAGAGCACCTCTGTCCCCCTTTGGGCACACTCAGAGACTCGCAAGCAAGGTTCACTGAGATGTTCTCAGAGGTCCACAAAGCCTTCCTGTAATTTTTCATTCCTTTAAATATTTTCAGTCAGGAAAATGCATCGAAAAGGCACCATGACAGTAAACAGATTCTGGATCGTCCGGGTGACTACCTACCAAGGGATTCCATGCCAAGCTTGTGCAGCACCAAAGACCAAGGGGTGTGGGGGGCAGAGTGGATGTGCACTGGGGTTGAGGGAAGGGCAAGTCGAACTATGCAAGTCCATTCATGGACTCCAGCCTCGGAGTGGGAGGGGGAGCAGGCACCCCAAAAGAGCGACCCAGGGCCAGTCAGGAGAACACGGAGGAGAGCCTCTAAAAAGTCCATGCCTTTCCCTATCGAGTCACCATGCAGGCCTGGCACAGTACAGGGGTCTCCGCTGTCTCGTCTTGGTCTTCTTACTTCCTCCCTACAGTGCGTGGGTCTCTTCCAGCCCCAGGCCTGCGCTCTGGGTCCACGCGCGATGGCGGAGGGGCAGGGGCAGAACTTCAGATCCTCTATTGCTTTGAGTTTCAGATCCCTCAGATTCTGCAGACTGAATCAATGACCTTTTCTTGTTAATCTCAACCGCTCCTGAAGCATAACTTTCACATGTTGTTATGCCAATAAATTACCTTTCTTTATTGGCTCTTCAGCAAGGAATGAGGGAGGTCCAAAAAGGGAACAAAGGAAGAAGAAATCCCACCTTGTTACTAATGATGGTTCAAACAGAGCAAAATTGGTGGAAAATTTGAGTCCACACTGCCCCCTACCCTCTTTCATGCCACCTCCAAATATGGCATCTTGCCAGTCTAGTAAGGTCCTGGGTCTTATTTGTGACTTCTAGATTCATGGTCCAACTTGTGCTTGGGTTCAGCAAAACAACATCATCTTTTCCATTAAACAAATGTTGCTGTTTTAAATTTTATTGGTTTTATAATTTTGTGTATACTTAATTCATTAATGAGACCTGGTTTTATAGTTGCCTAAAAGTTATAAAGATAAAGAGTTTAAATCTATTTTTGTAAGGTCAGTCATCAAAAATATGACTACCTTTCACCATTGAGTAGTTTGAAGATTAAATCATGCAGGGAAAGTGCCTAGTACCGCGCCTCGCATGTGGGATGAATTCAATCAACATTCTATTTTATTATCATTTTATAATAGTAGATAAAATATAGCAAAAAATAATTCAAGTTATTATTATTTGCAATTATTTTTCTTAAACTAGATTAGTCAAGCTTGAGAAATGCTGGGTCTAATTGTGTCTCCCCCAAACTCATAATCCGAAGTCTTAAATCCCAGTACCTCAGAATATGACTGTATTTGGAGCCTTTATAGAGGTAATTAAGTTAAAAACGCGTTCAGTGGGGTGGGCCCTGATCCAATGGGGCTGGTGCCCTTTGAGAAAAGATTAGGACAGATGGTGGAGAGGCCATGACACAGGCTGACACGGGCCAAGGGGACAGGAAACCCGCCTACCGACACCTTAACCTTGACACTGCCAGCCGCCAGAAAAAATAGATTTCCACTGGTGAAGCCCCAGTCTTTGGTGTTTATTGTATTAGTCCAAGCTGACTAATAAACCTTTGAACCCCCAAAGCTAAGAACTGACCTGCATTTCCCCAGAGTCTGCTGTGCCATTCCTTCCACAAGGCAAATCCTGCCCAGTGTGTGCGGCAGAGGTGGGGGAAGCAATAGATAGGGGAGGTTCAGCTCACATCCCAGCCACCACCCCACCCACTTCTCTTCAGGCCATGAGACCCCAGAGCTCAGCCATGTCTTATCCACCTAGGTCACCCCTCCATGCTAGTGTCAGCAGAGGGCAACCCCCACTCATCTGCACCAGGCTGGGCACTTCTTGGCTTACATCCCACTATAGCTGTGCCTCCTGGGGGGCGCACAGTGTGATGCTGGGGGCTGGCCCAGTCCCGGGAGCCCCAGGAGCAGCCCAGCATGCTCCTCATTGCTGCCCATCCACCCCAGGGGCAGCACCCCCTGCCAGCTGCCCCACAGCTGTGCCCGGCCCTCTGCAGGGCGGGAGGGTCAGAGACACAGGCAGGCCGCAGGGCTCACCTCGGCTTTACAGGGGACAAATGGACCATTTCACTTCCCAAATCAGGCTTCCAGGAACACTCCCATCCAGGGCCATAAAAGGTTTAGAACCAAGAACTTTTATGAGGGTTTTTATCTCCGTGAGTGTCTATTGAGTTTTACACCCCTTCAGGGGGCCTGTTGGCTATGGGCAGAGTAAAAAAAGGCCTTTCATTAAGTGCAGGAAGGAATAGTCAGAAATGAGGTGAACTCTTCGCCCTCTGGTTTTAAGATAATTCTTTTCAAACCCAGAGTTCAAGCCAGCTCCCACCTGAGAGCAGCTGGCGGCTGAAGCGTGGCGCCCTCTGGCGGTTGACGGCGTTGTCAATCTCAGCCTGCATCCAGCAGAGGCTGCCCCCAACCCTGGACAGGGCCCAGCTCAGGGTGCGGTCCTCAATGTGGGTGGATGGGAGAATGCAGGGGGAATGGAGACAACTGAAGCAACACACAGGGGTGTGTGCCCAGGTATCCATGCCCACAAGAAGCACTATGAACGGGGAGTCTCCAGGGCCCTCCCACATCTCAACATCTGCCTCAGCACACCCACCCTGCTCTTGAGAATCTCAACACCTGGGACTCCCTGGTGGTGCACTGGGTTAAGCGCAGCACTGTGGAGCTGTCTGCAGCTTCAGAGGGAGTTCGATGCCCTGCCAGGGAGTTTCCCACATGGCGCAGCAGACCTCTCCTGCCTCGCCCGCTGCTCCCCTCAGCAGTGTATTTCAGTCGATCTGGCTGTTCTGCTCCCCACTCCGTCTCTGATGAACCCTCTCGCCACCCCATACCTCTGGCCTGCACCCCAGCTTGTGTGCATAAATAACAAAAAAGAGAGAGAGAGAGAGAGAATCTCAGCAACAGAGGGTTAGTCTGTGAACAAAAAACCAACCTTGGCTCTTAGGTCCAAGGCGTAATGAGGCAGGGGCAGGCCAAGGGGCCGCGCCGGGTCAGCAGTCCACTCACCGAGCATGGGACAGCAGCCCATCATTGGCAAGGCAGGCTGGAGAGGCCTTCCTCCAGCCCTAGCGTCACTGCGGACTGAGCTAGCCGCGCTCCCGCACCCGTGCGGCGGCAGAGAAGCGCAGAGCAGGGGCAAGGTCAGCGGCGCACCACGCACAAAGCACCAGCACCACGCCTGGCCCCAGCCGTGACTCTGAACAGGAACCCCGGTCTCCTTCAGGAACAGCTCGGCTCCTCCCTTCTCCCAAGCCGACACTCCTACCCGACACACCTGACAACAGGAGACCCCCAGAAGGCCTGAACTTTCCCCAAAGCCAAGCAACCTGTATTTTCCAACAACTTGGGGCAAAGAAGGGACAAAAACGCTGTTTTAGGACCAGCTACATATCCTCACCCCACCCCCCAGGACTCAGGCAGCACCAGAAGCTGGCCCCGGTGGGCCCCCACGGTCTGTAAGTGGTACCCGGTCTCTCACCCTGAGGTGTCTGCCATCAGGCTTTCCGGGTCAGATAACCGTGGCGGCCCAGACCGCGGGAGCTGAGCCCGAGGAAGAGCCCACGGGGACCGGGACTGATGCCCGCGTTCCCAAGTCCATTTCCGTCTCAGACTCAAAAATTCTCCAGACACCCTCACTCTGCCAGAACTGCACCCACATCCACTGCTCCCCAAGCCCTGCATCCAGAGCACCCAGCAAACATGGGTTGTAACTTGAAAAGCATGAAAATGAGGAGACGGAACATTGTTAATTCTCACGGCAGCATTAACTCATTCGCTTGCACATATGGGGTATTTGGATCCCAGTAGGTCTTCTATATATATAACTTATTATACAGTAGGTGCAACTTGGGAGAATTAATGTTGCTATAGGAACACTCGGATCAAGGCTGCCTTCCAGAGTGAGGAGAGAAAAAATAAGTTTTCCTCCTCAGTGTACTTCTCTGTTTTGAGTTTCATAGAGGAAGAAGCCATGTAATCGAGTCAAATGAGGCAAGAAGGGGCTTCCCCTATTGGTTTGGGGAAGGTGAGAATTCCTGGAAGCAGCGCACTAGGGAGAAAAGGAGGAAGCTCAGGGACCGAGCCGATGCCCGCGGCCGAGGGGGCCGGGGAGACCAAGGCTTGGGTGCTCGGCTGGGCAGAGCTGGGGGTGCTTCCCGATGACAGGGCGGAAGCCCCATAAACTCTAGACTGTCACGTGCTCATCTCCCCAGCCCTGCGCCCCTACCTCTTATCCCCATGACTTCCCATCCCGCCCAGGGGCACAGTCAAGGAGCAGAGGACAGCAAGGCAACCGTGGCCCCATTGGCTCCTGGAGAGTGGCCCTGCGGGGACCATCTCTGGCAGAAGGGCTGGGGCGGGAGGTGGAGTTTGCTTGAAAAACGTTGTTATCTCGGCTCTCCTGGTGAGAAAACGGCCGCGTGTCCCCCTGGGAATCCCTCCCTAAGCCCAGCTTCAGCTCCTAAGAAGCTGAGCGTTTGGCTCGCTGTCAAGGGTCCCCAAACTAGTAAGTGAATCCGGGTGCACAGTGGCAGGCACCTGCCCAAGAGAAGCGTCAAGTGTCAAAAGGCGCCCAGAGTACGGGGAACTCACTCCCAACAAGGAGGCCTCGTCCCGCAGGCCGCGGCTCACGCTCCCACCGCTGACGAGAGGAAAATGGCCGAGTCCACTGTGACTAAGGCCTCCCTTCCCATTAAGCATTTCAGACACATCCCAAATCCTGTGACAGGGAACAGGCTGCCGCTACCCAGGGCTGCTGCTTTGCATTTCATCTGAAGCTGTGTCTACTTTTAAACATATATATAATCGCGATGAGGAAGATCGAAATGTTCCCGGCTGCCCCCCTTGGGCTGCAGGCCGCACATCCCAACCTCGGGGCGGGCAGAGTCCACAGGCAAGAGGAAACAGGGGCACCTCCCACCCGCAGGAAGCCAGACAGGGGGACACCGCATTCTCTTCCCACCCTCAGATCTTCTTCATGGCTAAAGAGAGGTGGGTCTGCAGCACCCTCGAAGCTCCACTTGCCAGATTTCACACGCCAGACAAGCAAGGGGGACGGCGCGGCCGAGAGGCCCCCCGGGACTGTGACTCCAAAGCACTAAGCGGTTCCAGGCTGTGTGTTTGTTCGCCAGGCCCCACTGGCCTCCTGGGAGTCACCGAGGAGACCCTCTCCTGGGGCTCCCAGGTCCCCTAGATCATCCTACTCGTGACCTGCCCTGGGACAGAAATTCTTCTCTTTGTTCCTTTAGTTCACTTTAACTCGAGTGTGGTGTTTTTAATTCTGTCTGTGGCATGATTTTGAAATTAAGCAGTTTGTGTGCTGACAGCTGGTGTTACAACTGGCCTATTCCCTTCCGCCCCCACAAAGAGCCAACTGGGTGGGTATGCAGGCTCGGGGAGCTCTCGCACGTTCCCATAGCCACCTCCTCCTCGGGAATGGAGTGGGGGGCTGCGGCAGCATGTGAGGGCACTGTGGGGCCCAGACGCCCATGGTCTGGCTCAGCCCTGGCTATATCCTTGGGTGGCGCAGAAAGCACCCCAAGATAGTATCCACCGCCTTCCAACACACCTTTGGGGACTTGTCGGGGTTCAAGACACCTCTATACTAGGTGTGTGTCCCACGGGCGTGAAGTGACAATGGTTTGCCTAGAGAGCCCGTCTTTATTTTGTCTCACCACAGTCTGAGGTTGGTCACCTGGCAATCCCAGAAGGGGGAGGGTCAGCCACTTCCCAGGGAGTCCAAAGTGATAAGAAACGGCTCTGAAACGCAGAAGCAGATCTGCGAAGGCGACCCCCAAAGATGCAGCCACCAAGCAGCCATGCAAGCCTCATCCGGGTCAAACAGCCAGGCCACTCGCGCCAGCCACCCCATTAGAGGGTAGCAAGTGGAAGTGGCCCAATGCCCGACTCGCCTGCGCTCTAACCCTCAGCCGGGCCATCCTTGGCGTCACGTAACTTAGCACATTGGAGGTGCCATGGCTGCTTTTAATTCCCGCTGGGCATTTGTGTTGCCCTCTTAATTAGGACCATTTTGCATATCCTAGATCTAAAGTGGAAGCTTCTCAAATGACTTATTTTTTAAGTAGGAAGTATTCTAGGCCTCAGGATCTATAAATAAGCCAACTAATCTAAGTATCTGACTTCTTATTCGGGTGAACGCAGAGTGGAGACTTCCGTCTCGCCAAGAATATGACGCTTTTTACAAAGTTCAGTGAATGGGCCCTAGACGCTTCATTTGCTGGAACCTTTCATCACCTCCTGCCAGTCTCAGGATAAAGTCCCAGCTCCCACCACGGACAGGGGCCCTTCTCTTGGCCTGTGCGCGCCCCACCACAGAGGCTATGCCTCTTCTCCCCAGGGTCTCCCACTCCAAGGCTGGTCTCTGTGCCCACTCCTCTTTCTCTATTGGGCCAACTCTTTGTCAGTCTTCTCATTCAACATAAATGATGCACCTTCAGGGAAACAGGCCTTTCCAAAGTCTGTATCAACTTCTCAGAACGTTTGTTTGTTTTTTTTAACCAGTGCAATTAAATAACTACTGTGATACTTAGATACTCACTATCTAACCCCTTGTGGGCAAGAACTGGACTTTTTCCTCACCACACAATTGCTTGGTGCTTAGTCGCTCCTCAAGGAGCATCTATTTAATGGAGCATTGGTCCTCATTCTGGAACCTTGCACAGGATTAGGATTAAAACTAAAGGACCTGAAATTAAGAGACTGGCCCTCATCAAAATGAAAAACATGGTTTGTTGGATTCTATGAAGAGGCCGGAGAGTTCCATACACATGAAGAGAAAATTGTTTCTATCCACCTGTCGGATAGACAAATGGCTAGTAACGAGAACACATAAAGAACCCTCAAAACTGCACAGTGAAAAGAACATGTATCCAATTAGAAAAGGGGCAAAACACATTAACACATTGACAAGGATGTGCAAGTGGCAAACAATTACGTGAAAAGTAAAGTGAGGGTGTCACCAGTTCTTATCTTAATATCCAGAGATTCCACTTCCAGAATCTCTCCAAAGGAAACAGAAATGGACCAAAGGATGTCAGGACCCGGATGTAGATGGCACATCACTCACAATAACAAAGATGTGAACCTTCCAAGCCTCCATCACAAGGGACTAACCAAGTGATTGCCTCTCATCCAAATGCACTTAGAGTGTAAACTCCGCCAGGCTGGGGTCTTTGGGAAGCCATGTATCCCCAAAGTCTAGAATGAGCTAGAATAAATAGCAGCAGATTGAATTGAACTCAATGATGAAATACTAAGCACCACAGAAAATTGTAACATGGGAAAATGTTACAATTCAGTAAGTGGGAGAAAAAAGAAGCAGTCTGCAAGATTTTAAGTGCACTGTAACCACAATTTTGTTCAAAGGAGAAGAAATTTGTGTGTGTTTTCATATTAAAATGCTCAAAGGGAATAAGTCAAGATATCAGCTAAGGTGTCCCTAGCTAAAGGGTTCTTAGGGGATTTTTTTTTCTTCTCTATCTTTTCCCTTCTTTCATGTCCTGTGTGTG
Source organism: Scalopus aquaticus (assembly GCA_004024925.1). NCBI lineage: Eukaryota > Metazoa > Chordata > Mammalia > Eulipotyphla > Talpidae > Scalopus > Scalopus aquaticus. The sequence goes on along the minus strand of PVIJ01000533.1, from coordinate 250,389 downwards.
TGTGTGTGTGTGTGTGTGTGTGTGTGTGTGTGTACGCATACAATTTTCTACAAAAAACATGTTCTACAAAGAATGTTTATTCCCTTTTCAAACAGAAATTAAGAAAGACAGTAGTGGGCCTCCCTGGTGGCGCAGCGGTTAGGCGTTGTGCTATGGAGTTGTCGGCAGCGGCGACGCGAGTTCGACACCCGGCCGGGGAGATTCCCACATGGCGCAGCAGACCTCTCCTGCCTCGCCCGCTGCTCCCCTCAGCAGTGTATTTCCAACGATCTGCCTGTTCTGCTCCCCACTCTGTCTCTGGTGAACCCTCTCGCCGCCCTGCGTCTCTGGCTGTACCCCAGCCTGCATACATAAATAAATAAATCTTTAAAAAAAAAAAAAAGAAAGAAAGAAAGACAGTAGTATTTTAAAAATAGCTCGGTGCAGCACTATGAAGCTATCAGCAGCCACTGCAGCACGAGTTCGATCTCCGGTCAGGGAGCTTCCCACATGGCGCAACAGACCTCTCCTGTCTCACCCGCTGCTCCCCTCAGCAGTTCATTTCAGTCGATCTGCCTGTTCTGCTCCCCACTCTGTCTCTGTTGAATCCTCTCACCACCCCACATCTCTGGCCTACACCCCAGTCTGTATGCATAAATAAATAAATCTTTTTTAAAAATTAAAAATAGCTTGGAATCCAGGCTGGGCAACAATGAATTCTGGTGTAATAACGCATTTCCAGCAGGGGGCGCCCTGCCCACCTGCCTCGGGTACCTCAGAAACCGGACAGCTTCCCCAACAACAGCCATTCATAGGACACCTTCAAGATCCTTCCCATAAACCACAGCACCACTTGGTACTCTTGTTTATTTCGTTTTAGTATTAAATTGACCATTTAAAGAAATTTATTTAGACGGAATCCATATCATTTCTCACAAATAAAATGTTAACTATAAAGCACCTGTCATTAATGGCATTTTTTAGCTCCAGCCAGATATCCTCACCAAGAATAGTTCTGTGTTTGACAAAATGGAATAGAAAAGAACACAAGGGACCATGGAGATCGATCACGGGTGAATTGGTGGTGGGCTACCCAAGGGGAATACAAAATGTAAAAGACATAAATAACAATAAAGATATATATTTAAAAAAAAAAGAATAGCTCTGTGTTTGAGACCTGTTTCTCCCTTTTTAAACAGTGGGAGTTAGCAGTGGAGGAGAATCAGGTACTGTAGCCTTTCTCTTGGAATCATCAGAAGGCTTCAACGTGGACTGAAGGAGGAATGACACTGGTTCGCATTTTTGGTTCGCATTTTTGGTATTGTGAGCGATGTGCCATCCTCATCCTGGATCCTGACATCTTTTTGCCCATTTCCGTTTCCTTTGGAAAGATCCCTGCTTCTGGATGGTCACAGGACCTCCCGGATTTATGAAGCCATTTAGGCTTCAAGCCAAGTGAATCCCTCGAGCAGACCAGTCTCTGTGAACCATTTAGGCTTCAAGCCAGCCCTCCCAGGCGTGGGAAAGCACAGAAAGGGGGGTGTGGGAAGGAGCCCCAGAGACTGAGGAGGAACCCAGGGAGTTGAACCTTTGTCAAGCATCAGGTCCCTCTTAGACCTCAGGGCGTGTCTTCTCCGACCCCAGAGAGGGGTCGTGGGTAAGGGAGGCTCACTCCTCTTTCCAGCCCAGTAAAGGTGTGAGAGCTACTCTTCGGGGACGCTGGACAGGGAGAGCGGGAGTGAACGATTCGCAATCATGTTTGCTAGTTACTAGGAAAAATGATCCTTTCCTGCCTCGAGCATTATCAAGTGAACGGCACGGGCTCCATTAGCGATGGAGGCATCCACGTGAAAGCACAGAACCGATGATGACTTTGTCTGGGAAACTGTTCACTTCTGATCGGAAGTTCTATTACACATGAATTTAATTCTAAACAGTGTTACCAACAGATCCAAATGATTTACATTTTAAGCAATCTTCTTTCATTATCTCATACCTTGTCGGGTAGCAAAAAAAATGGATTTTATGGGCTTCGATGATGAGAAATGATTAATGTCCCTAAATGGGAGTCTTTGCCTACTCCAGTTCTCTGGCATGGGGTTCCATCCCTCAGCCCTACTTCAGTGGGCGTATTTGAGAGCTGAGAGCAAAGAAGTGGCATGCAAGAAGAGCAGTCCCAACTTCTCTGAAGTCAGAATGAAACAGGGTAAAAGTCCCCATTGAACACCATTTGGTACCAAACATCTTCTTCCAACCAGAGAGAGGAGAGAGAAGAGTTATTCATATAAAATGCCCCAAACCGTTACAAAAGCTTGATATGTATAAGTGGCCTGTTTTTAACCTACCAGGACATGGGTGTCTGTGTGGGTGAGTGCCCGAGGGTGCCCCCAAACAAAAGCAAATCTAGCATCATGGCTGCTGCTGGCACCCTGGCATCTCAAAGGGTCTAAATGAGCAATTAGAGGCTCTTGCTGGTTTTGCATTTATCTTTGGGTTCATTCTTCACAGGGAACACCACGAAGATGAGGTTGCTGGGTTAACTTCTCTGGAAACCTGCCCACACACCAGATTCAGATGTGATGCTCCTTAAAGGAGCACTTCTTCCATTTCCTGCAGTTAAATCCTTCTCTGCCTCTAGCCTTCCCCGCCTTTTGGGTCTGCTGCTTCAAAATGGTTTGCATGAGCCCTTCGGATTGAATGGTCAGGTTAGAGGTTGAGCTGCCTGGCAGGAAACAGAATTAGACAGGTCTGGGACTGCCCTGCAGATAAGTGGCAACTTTAGACTTTACCCAAATCACAGAGTAAGTTCCAAACCAAAAGTTTAAAAAGTAAACAAAATAAAATGCAAGGAGCTCAAGTGCTCTGATGTCTGGATTTTAGAAAACATGCAAATAGGGCCTCAGAGAAATCATCTTTACAACATCAAAATCCTGCTGTCTTCCAGAACCTGTGGCTTGGATAACCTCAAAGCACCACCCCAAAACCACCAACAGCAAGCAGAGGGACAGGGAAGCAAATTGCACTGCAGAAAGTAAACTGCCCTCCGCTGGAGAAGGGGGGTCACGTCCTTGAAGCAGGGCCCACAGTTACCCCTAGAACGCCTTTCCCTCCCCCTATCGTTCATGGTATCTTTAGAATCAAGGCTACAAACTGCATGAATAGCGAGTAATTCAATTAACTCTATAGTCTGAGATGAAAAAAGGGCCATTTTGCTAGCTCGAGTGGAGCACTAGTTTAACCCTGGTGCTCAGGAAATTCCCAGGCCAGACAGCATATTAAACCAGCTCTTCAACTTAAGAACAATTACTGTCATTTATCAGCCTGAATAGCAATAATGCACAAATCGACAGCTTTCAGGAGGCAAAAAGCTAGCTAGGTGTAATGATATGCAAAGCCACAGCACTCTACATTCTGAACTGTCTCCATCCCATCAATACATCTCCTACTACCTACAATTTATCAATACAAATGTGGTGCCCAATGAAGGCAAGACCAAGAAGATAAATATGAACGGGTGAGGGGAAAAAAGGCTCAGGAATGTTTGAATTTTAAAATGATGAAGTACAGATCACATTCTTAAAGCATTTTACATGCAATGACCCGATCACATCAAGTTCTCTTCTGAAAGAAGAAACAGAATAAGGGGATTTTTCTACCCCAAGGTTGCAGGTCGGTGCGGCTTTTATTTCTTTTTCTGTTCCCAGATCGTGTCTTGAACAGAAGTCTGTGAGCATTTAAGGCCCTAATAAAAGGCATCGTGACAATGCTGATCGCAGGCACGGACTTGCACACAGCCTTTTTCCCAATTACTGTCACATTTATCATTTTGTTCTAATTTCACACCTAAAAGTGGTACAAAGATCAATACGATTATGCCTGTTTTGAAAGAAAGGGAAACTGAGGTATGGTGTGAGTCTGAGGTGCCTTCCACAACCGGGGTCTAGACGTCCAGCCAGTCTCTGAAGTCACACTACCCCAGGAACGACCAGGCTGTCCAGAAGCACCCGGAAGGTTCAAACACCCAAAAGGAACCACGTGTGGGAGGACTCACGGGGTCGGGCAGGCTGGGGCTGCGGGATACAGAGACTGAGCCCCAGGGCCAGGGGAGACGGGGTGGAGGACCTGCTGCTTGTGGCTCCCGCCTCCCGCACACCTCTCCCCCCACCGCATCGTGACACAGGCTGAGAATCACTTCGCTGCATGGACTAAATCTACTTTATGCCAACGGAAGTCCGGGAGGGTGGTATCGAAGGTGGAAGACATCCCTACAAAGGCAATGGGGTGGCATCCCCCTTCCAGCCCTTCATGCCCCTCAGACAAACAAGGACAGGCCAGTCTAGAGCTGGGGTACTCTGGGGCTATTTACTGTTGTAGCCATTTTCTTTTTTTTTTTTTTAAAGATTTATTTTTTTATTTATACATACAAGCTGGGGTACAGGCCAGAGGCGTGGGGTGGCGAGAGGGTTCACCAGAGACAGAGCGGGGAGCAGAACAGGCAGATCAGAAATACACTGCTGATGGGAGCAGCGGGCAAGGCAGGAGAGGTCTGCCACGCCATGTGGGATTCTCCCTGGCCGGGCGTCGAACTCGCGTCGCCGCTGCCAACAGCTCCACAGCGCAGCGCCCAACCGCTGCGCCACAGGGGAGGCTCCCTGTTGTAGCCATTTTCATCCTTCACCTTCCAGTAACTTCTGCAGTTCCATTCAAGCCCTCCGAGCAGCGCCAACACTAGAACTTGTCATCTGAGTCCGAGAATGGTACAATGGTCTCTAACTGTGATATGCAAACTCTTGGTCTTTCCATAATATTTTTAACCAATTTAAAAAGGAAAGCTGTGATCGGTGGAAAGATTTAGGGGATTTGCTTGCTTCACTATTTATTTGAATGGTTGGGTTTTGTTGCTGTTTTTTCATTCGGCTTATCTCTATCTCCTAAGGTAATACCTACCTAATGTAAAATCACACACATACAAAAACAGTGATCCTATCTTAGAAAACACTGGGATAATCATTTGGTCAAATGACATCCTGCATCTTAATTTTTAAATGGGTGGGAAAAGCCTTGAACAGAGACTTGTTTTCCGACATCAAGTAAGAAAGCGGGTGTATTTCCCTCCCTTTATAAGAAATTACACCTTGCTCTTACTATTAAATTAGAATCTCCTCTCTTCTCTCTGAAATTTGGCTGCTTTACAATAAATACATAAATCAAAGAGGCACGGGAGCCAGGCGCCAATTGGCAGACGGCACTATGAAATAAGCACCGGGACCCGGGCGTGCGGAACTGTTACAACCTGTTCCAATCTGCTCCCTGTTCTCCCTCATAACAAAAGAGGAAGAGAGTCCAAACCCTCCTACACACACACACACACACACACACACACACACACACACACACACACGATGCACACATACACACAGAGCAAAGTTTGGGAGGTTTAAATAGAGCTAAAGCTGCTAAGAAGAACCACCCAGCTGCTCGGGACATGGGTTTTTCACTCTTACCATTGAGCTGCAATATTTGCCACGTCTTGCCAACAGAAGACGGTGAGAACTTGCCATAATGACGGCGGAGAAGTTTGGGAAAGCCTGGGGTTTTGCCAGTATTGTTATCAGCGACGTTGTGGTTGTCCTCGGGCCAAAGAAAATGTTTCAAGCCCTTAAGTTTAGGATTTGTCTCAATAGCCATGAGTGGGTAGCCATTATAATTCCCTCCATTGTTCTTGTGTCAAAACAGATGCTGAGATACAGGCAGAGAAGAGGTGGGCATGGCAATGAGGACATTTTTGGTTGTCAGTGACAGAAAATGCAACACAGAAAAGCTTGAAGCAAGACAGCATGTATCGGCTCACATAAGTGAGAGGTCCAGAGAGTGGGCTGGGCTGGGCAGGAATAAAACAGAGACCTACTAGTCCCAGCCCCCACCTCTGCTGCCATGGGTATGCCTCCTCCCCAGCCCGGCCTGCCTGACGGTCCAGTATACATAATACATAGGTCAGCAGCTGAATCCACACCAAAACTCAGAACCCGAACTGATTGGATCAAACTGTTGATGACTTGGGTCACGTGCACATGCCTGAACCAATCACGGCGACCAGAAAAATGGAGGCTGCTGATTGGCTTAGACTGGGTCGTAAGCCCCTCCCCAGAGCCAAATGGTAAAAACATCCTTAAAGCATGTGGACTCAGACAAGTGAAGTCTGAGCCTCACCCAGTAAAATCAGGAGGCGTGGAAGGATGATGAGAGGTAAAATGCGACAAATGCCCACTTCAGAGTATCACAAGACCCAATCTTTGGTTGGGCAAAAAAAATATCCATTCCCTTTGAGCCAGATACTATGCCAAGAATTCACTCATACTTTGAAAAGAGAAGATGCTACTACTTGTGTTGAATCCCCCCCCCGCCTCACTCAGCACCCAGACTGCATATGGCTCTTGTATCTCCAGAATCTGAGAGATTCACAAAAATGATTCCTAGAGATGACATTTTCATTCACTAGTGTCTAGATTTTAATAGCTGTCACTCAAGTTATACAGTTTAGACCAGATGATTAAAAACTTCCTAGTCAAGTGCTAAAGCAATGAGGTAAACTGCAAGACCCAACCATTTGCGCCTTATATATTTTCTAAAATTGTAATTAAGATTACAAGTCAGATTAAGTAGCTGCTTTCTGTAAGATAGATAAACACACAGCCACATCAAGATTTTTTAAAAGAAACTGTTTAGCTTCAACTATAGTATCTTCTTTTTTGTTTTCCTTTGGCATTCATTAAACTGTTGAAATATACCACACATATGAATGATGCACAAGTTAAGTGTACACCTCAATTCATTTTCCCAAAGGAAACGCCTTCACGTAACCACTATTGAGATGGAGAAAGTCCCTTTGAGGCCCCCATAATCAGCACTCTCCCACCTACAACCCAAAGGTAACTTATTTCAAAGATGAACTTTACCTGTTTTTTTTTTAACTTTATGCAAGTAGAGGCAAACAGTGTTATTCTTTTGTGCCTAGACTATCACTTTCAAAGAAAAGTAACCGGGGCCTCACTGGTGGCACAGCGGTTAAGCACTGCACTGTGGAACTGTTGGCAGCGGCGACAAAAGTTTGATGCCCGACCAGGGAGTTTTCCACATGGCGCGGCAGACCTCTCCTGCCTCACCCACTGCTCCCCTCAGCAGTGTATTTCCCTTGATCTGCCTGTTCTGCTCCCCACTCTGTCTCTGGTGAACCCTCTCACCATCCCACGCCTCTGGCCGGTACCCCAGCTTGTATGCATAAATAAATAAATCTTTAAAAAAAAAGCAGAGTAACCAAAGACGTTACAAGGAGCAGCAGTTCACTCATGGTCCTTGCTGTTTAGTACGCTAGTATATGAAGATTCTGCCATCAGTGTGCAACGGACTCATGCCAGGAAAGAAGGACATCATGAGAATAAGAACACAATTGAGAGAAAGAGCAAATCTATGTCCTGGTTCCAGAACCTGGATCAGAGCAGGTGGTCCAGAATATGACAACCCTCAAAAGTAAAGATCTAGAAAATAGGCGCATAAATACATGGTGCCTGAGTCCTTTTATCGATACTCTTATTTTCACAATAAAGACTGGTTTATGCAAAACTGTCCACTGATAAAATTTGGTTTTTCTGCCTCAAGAGTCCCCTTTTTCTTTTCTGCCTGTGCCAGCCATTCAGGGGCTCAGCATACTCAGGATCTCTTACTATTTAACCCTCTAAGAAAAGCTTGCTATAAGGAAAGAATGAAACGTCAGAATTTAATGACATTCCCAAAATGTCAGAGCTAGAAGGGACCTGAGGGCATACAACTCGTTCAATTCATTTTACAGACAGAGAAGCTGAGGCCAGAAATCTAAGGTCACATCACTGGTTAGAGGCAGAGCCACGGCAAGGGCCCAGGTCTCCTGACAACCAGCCCAGGTCTGCAGCTTAATACAAAAGTTATCTCTATCTCCAACTGTAAATAAAAGAATTGGGGCTCATTAAAGGCTTTTCAAGTATCAGAGAAAGAGATCACATCAAATCTATCCATAAATTAAACAAGCCCTGCTAAAATTGAAAGGACTGATATAGATGACAACAAAAGGCAGCATTTGTATATTAAATAATAGCTTCTCTTTTAAAAGCATTGGGAAACAGGGTCTCCCTAGTGACACAGGGGTTAAAGTTCCAGCGTTATCAAGCTATCACCAGCCATTGCGGCAAGAATTCGAACCCCAGCCAGGGAGCTGACCCACACGGCGCAGCAGACCTCTCCTGTCTCGCCCACAGCTCCCCTCAACAGTGTATTTCAGGAAATCTGCCTATTCTGCTCCCCACTCTGTCTCTGGTGAATCCTCTCACCCCCTGAACCTCTGGCCTAGACCCCAGTTCTTGTACACAAAAATAAAACACATCTTTTAAAAAAAATTGAGAAACATATGCATCCAACCATGACAGAACAATGGATATGAGACTTGTCCTCCTGCCGAAAGCAACTGTGAAAGGAGAGAGATAGATGAGGCAACTATTTTCAGACATCTAGCAACAGACAGTGCAGGACTGTAATTTTGAGAGAAGAGGTGAACCCCATTATTTCTCGGACTTTCTTTCTGAGAGCATCTTTCTGCCATGCTACAAGAATGGGAGTTTAAATGGAGCTATACTTGCACTAAGCTAGAAGAGGGAGAGATCCAAGTTCTAGGCGGTTGACTGGATGAATTTTCTGGAGTAGATCAACAGAAAAGGAAGAGGAGCCCCTATCGATCCAGTTGGGAGACCACCACGGGATGTTGGCTGAGGACTAGGATGTCCGTACACAGGGTGAGACTCTAAGGAGCCTAGCAGATGTCTTCTGCTGTGGAGCTGAGAGTGGCACGGCATCCCAGAGGTTGTACACTGCTGGAAGACATTGGAGTTTTGACAAAACCAAGGTTAAAAAAAAAAAAACCCTTCACTGCATGCTCCAAGCATCCAGTTCAGTTCTCAAAAAAGCCCTATCTCTGGATTAATAACCATAGTCCAAAGTGAAGGCAAGTTCATCAACAATTTTTTTAAAAACCTGATGAAAAAATGGTCAGAGGATTTGAATAGACACATCTCTAAAGAATACGTACAAATGGCTAATAGGCACTTGAAAATATGGTCATTATCTCCTATTATTAGAAAAATGCAAATCAAATCAACAAAGAAATGGAACCTCACACCTGTGAGGATGGCTATTGCCCCCAAAACAAGAAACAATAATGTTGGAAAGGATATGTATATATACTGTTGGTGGAATGTAAATTGGCACAATCAACACAGAAAAAGTTATAGGATTCTTCAAAAATTAAAAATAGAAATTCTACATGATCCACTTCTGTGTACTTACCCCAAAAATACAAAGACTAGTTCAAAGAAATATATGCACCCCCATGTTCATTACAACATCATTTATACTCGCCAACTACTGGAAACAACTAAGTGCCAACTGATGAATGGGTATAGAAGATGTGCTATACATACACAGTGGAATACTATTCAGCTATAAAAAGGTGAAATCCTGCCATTTGCAACATAGACAGACTTAGAGGACATTATGTTTAATGAAATAAGTCAGACAGAGAAGAAAAACACTATATGATATCACTCATATTTAGTATATAAAGAAAACAAACAGATGAACTAAATGAAACAAGAATAATATTCTGAGCTATAAGACAAAATTGTGGTTACAAGAAGGGATGAAAGAAGGGAGCGGGGTGAATTGGAACAAAGGAGACAATGGTTTAGTGAAGGACAGAACTGGACAGTTAGGTGGTGAACTAAATGTAGCATACACATATATTGATTCTAAATGATGACGTATACCTGAAATTTACATCATATTATAACGCAGTGATGCTACTTCATTTTTTTAAAAGGTAAAAAGAAAAAAATTGAAGGCAAGTTCAAAATTAAAGTAGATCCTAACAGCAAATAAAACCAACTCTAACAAGACAGAAATAATCCACCAGTAATGTTATTGCCTGGCTGGACAAAAATTAAAACTCCTTAAAGAAAGATGACATGATCTAGAAGGCCCACACTGCATCATTCATAATTTCTACTATCCACTCACAAATTACCAGATATGGAAAAAAGCATCCAAATGTGATCCATAATAAAACAATAATAATAATCATAATCATAATCATCATCATCACTCGGTAAAAGAAACTCACAGGTTGCAATTAGCAGGAAGAGGTCTTTCAGGCAGCTTTATAAATATGTATTCAAGAACTTAAAGATAATCATAATGAATAAATAGCAGATGTAGAGATAGATGTATATCATACAAATAATATCAAAAAAGGGCCAAGTAAAAAATTTGAAAGTGAGAAATACAATGCCTGAAATGAAAGCTTTGTAGAGACTTAACAGAAAATTGGAGGCTGAGATGAAAGTTAGTGAATTTGAAGACAGAGCAACAGAAATTACTCACTTAGAAAGAATATCAGGAAAAACTGAACACAGCCTCAGGGACTTGTAGGGAAAATGTCAAGCAATCTAACATATATGTAATTGGACTTCCAGATGGAATGGAAAGAGGGAAGCTAGAAAATTATGTGAAGGAATAACAACCAAATTTTTCACAAATTTTGTGGAATACATGAGTTTACAGAGCCAAGAAGCGCAGTAACTCCCAAATGGCAAAAATACAAAGAGAGGTACACCTAGATCACACCAAAGTCAAACTGCTGAAAAGTAAAGATAAAGAAACACCTTAAAAGCAGCGAGTTAATAGAGGCTCTTAGCATACAGAAGAGCAATGATATGAATGGCAGTGGACTGCTAATCATATTTCAATTCAGAACTATAAGAAAGAATGAACAATACCAGAATAGTAAGTAAGTGGGCAAATATAAAAGACTTTTTGTTCCTTTATTTATAAGTCAATCATCTCAGAAAAAAAAAAGGTAACACAATGTTGTGGGGTTATTAAGTATTATTAAAAATATAACACCATTAGCACAAAGGTAGGGCAGGGAAAATGGATTTTACTATTGTAAAGGTCTTATGCTTTACATGAAAAGGTATAATATTTAACTCAAAATAGACTGAGATGAGTTGAGAATGTACATTGTAATTCCTAGCACCATCAACTAAAAAAATACAAAGAGGTATAATTCTTTGTATTGAATGTTTTAAAAGAATTAAAATGAAAAAAAAAGTAATGGTTAAAAAAAGTACAACAATGCAAAAGTATTCAGGAAAAAACAAATAAATACAAATCAGATGGAAAAACTAGAAAACAAACTACAAGATACTAACTTGTAGACTATCAACCTTTAAATGAAATACAATGGACTAAATTCTCCAATCAAAAAGCACAGATGGGATTCAAAAAGCAATATGCAACTATATGGCATCTACAAGATACATTTTAAGTGAAAAGAAATAGAGAAGTTCAATGTAGAAGGACGAAAAAAAGATAATAAGTAAACAAGAAAGCCAGCCAAACTATATTACTATCAGCCCAAGAGACCTCACAGCAAAGAATATAACCACAGATAAAGAAGACAGTTTGTAGTTATAAAGAAAGTCTATCAGGAAGACAATCTAAAAATGTGTGCATAGCAATAAAAGAGCTTGAAAGTATATGAAGCAAAACTTAAAGGAGATTTGGCAAATACACAATCGTTGAAGATTTTAACATAAATCTCTTGGTAACTGATAAAACAGTTTTAAAAATTGGTCAAAAACCCGAAAATTTGAAGAACACTGGCAACAAATTTAAATTGATATTTTTAGGACACTGCACCCAATATTGCACATTTCCAATTGCAACTGGAATGTTCACCAAGATAAATCATAGGTTGCTAAATTCAAGTGTCAATAAATTTCAAAATACTGAAATTTTAAACAGCATTTTCTCTGATGACATAGAAAAACTATAAACATTTGGAAATTCACAATACCTGTCTAACTAACCCAATCAATTATGGGTCAAAAAATAAATTCCAAAGGAACTTGAAAAATATTTTAAACTGAATGATAATGAAAATACACCATATCAAAAGCTGCAAGATTTAGTTAGAGCAATAATAAGAGAGAATTTTCAACTTTTAATAAAGATGATAGAAAAGAAGAAAGCTATAAAACAATTGTCAAGAAACAAGAAAAAGGAAACCAAACTTACTGTAATTTTATTGATGGAATAATAAACAATTGAGAAAATAAACAAGGTCAAAAGATTAATAAGGCTTATGTAGAATGACTAAGAAAGAAAAAAGAGAATACAAATTTTTTATATCAAAAATGAAAAGAGGGACATCAAAATTAACTTTCAAAAAGTTATCAAGATCTAATACCCGTTCATTTTAGTGGACACTAAAAGGATAACAAGGCTATATTACGAAAAAGTTTGCTAGGATTAAATCAGAAAAGACATACATCAACCTTATGTAAATTCTCTCAGAAAATGGAGAATGAGAGAACATTCCTCAACTTGTTTTCTAAATCCAAAAAAACATGGATTACAAACCTGATGAAGTTAAAAACATTTTTAAAAATTTAAAAAACAGAAAAGAAGTCATAAGGAAGGAAAATATCAATCACTATTACTAATGAACATATGCACAAAAATTGTTCACAAAATATTAGCAATACAGTAATATAGCAATACAGCAATATAGTAATATATAAAAAGAATAATATATCATGACCAAATAGAAATTTTCACAGAGAATAAGTTGATTCAGACATAAATAAATTATTCTAATGTACTATATTAACAGAAAAGGGGGGGAAATCACCTGACTATATATATATTTTTTTAAGATTTATTTATTTATACATACAAGCTGGGGTACAGGCCAGAGGCGTGGGTTGGTGAGAGGGCTCACCAGAGACAGAGTGGGGAGCAGAGCAGGCAGATCAGAAATACACTGCTGAGGGGAGCAGCGGGGGAGACAGGAGAGGTCTGCCGCACCATGTGGGATTCTCCCCTGCTGGGCATCGAACTCACATCGCACGCTGCCGACAGTGCTACAGCGCAGTGCTCAACCACTGCATCACCAGGGAGGCCCCTGACTATATTTTTTTTAAAGTTATCAAGATCTGTGCCTACCTGGTGGCCTAGGGGTTGTCTCAGCACTATCGCCTCAATGGCCCAGCACCATGGCCTGAGTTTGAGCCCCAGCCAGCAAGATAACCTATATGGCGCAACAGACCTCTCCTGTCTTGCCCACTGCTCCCCTTAGCAGTGTATTTCAGTAGATCTGCCTGTTCTGCTCCCCATTCTGTCTCTGGTAAATCCTTTCAACCCCTGAACTTCTGGCCTAGACCCTAGTTCTTGTATGCATACATAAACATCATCTTTTTAAAAAGTTATCAAGATCTAGTACCCATTCATAAAAAAATAATAATAACTGAACTAGAAAAACAAAAACCTTCATCAATCTTGTAAAAAAAAAAAAAACTATGATAAATCTACCACTAACATCACAGTTTCTGGTAAAATAGGAAATGCTCTATCCCAAGGATTGGGAATAATATAAGGAAGTACTCTCTTACCACATCTATTCAAGATTGTCCTGGAACCCCCTAACCAGTGCAATGAGACCAAATAAAGATTGAAAAAGAAGACATAAAATTATATTCATTTTTGAGTGGGTTATATAGAAAATCCTAAGAAATCTATAGAGAAATTGTTAGAACATAAGTAAACTTAGCAAGGTCACAAGATAAGACAGTGCACAAAAGTAAAAGATATTTCTATCTACTAGCCACAACAAAGAATTGGAACATTAAATCAATGCCATTTACAATTGTATGAAAATGTAAAATACTTACAAATAAACTAATAAAACACATACATATTTTCTCTGAAAACACTCTCAAGAAAGATCTAAGTAAATGGAAAGGTATACCATGTTGATGGATTGAAAGACTCAATTATGAAGATTGGATAGTGATCTATAGATTTAAAACCACAGCCTTCTGTAGGAATGTATTAAGTTAATTCTAAAAATTTTGCAGAAATTAAAAGACTCTATAACCCAAATGATCTATAAAGCCTAAACAATGTTGGAAAAGAAAAAAAAATGTTGAAATACTCATTTTACCTAATTAATTACTAAACTACAGTAATCAAAGCTATATGTTATTAGGGTTAGGAGAGGCAGATAAAAGGAACAGAAGAGAGCACAAAAACAGACTTACACATAGATTTTCAACAAAAGCACCACGGCAATTCAGTGGGGGAAAAAATAAAGGTCCTTCAACAAATAGTACTGGAAAACTGAGTAAGCAAATAGAGAAAATGAAACTCAACTGCTACCTCACATAGTACAAACACAGAAAAAAAAATTTGACATAGATCAAAGATCTAACTATAAAAGCTAATACTATCAATACAACATTTCTAGAAAAAAAAATCTTCATGACCTCTGATAGGTAAAGGTCTATTAAAGAAGACACAAAAAGCACTCACTTTCAAAGAAAAATGACTAATAAACTGAACTTCATCGAAGTTAAAAATTTCCACTTATCAAATCACTGTTCATAAAATGAAAGCCACACAATTCATATATTCACATTTCATATTATAAAGTACCTACATTCAAAATACATAAATAACTCATATCAATTAATAATAAAAAATTCAACAATCCAACTTTTTTGTTATTCTATATGTATATTTTACATCTTTATTCATTTTTTTACAGTTTGCTTTCTCCTGCTGGTGCAGTCCCCATAAAATTCCCACCAAGTTACAAGTGAACCACCAGCATAGTCTCTTTTGCTCTTCCCCCCACCACCATTTTAATCCCTCTCCTTTCCCCTTCACTGCTGAATGTCTCTGATTTATAGTTGTCTGTTAGTTTTATCTTCCCCCCCGCCCCCGTGGCCCCTTATTTGGTTCCCCTATATTCCTCCTATAAGTGAAACCATCCAATATTTTTCTTTTTCCTTCTGACTTATGACACTGAGCATAATCCCCTCCAGCTCCATCTATGTTTCTGCTGAATAGTAGTCCATTGTGTATATACATCAGTTTCTTGATCCAATCATCTATTTGGGGGCATTTAGGTTGCTTCCATATCTTATCTATTGTAAATAGTGCTGCAATAAACATCCAAGTACAGGTTTCCTTCTGAACTAATGTTTTTGTGTCCTTTGGGTAGATTCCTAGGAGTAGAATAGCTGGGTCGTATGGTAGCTCCATTTTTAGTAATTTGAGGAACCTCCGCACAGTTTTCAACAGTGGTTGGACCAGTTTGCATTCCCACCAGCAGTGTGAGAGAGTTCTCACCAGCATTAGTTGTTAGAGGTTTTTTTAATACATGCCATTCTCACTGGTGTAAGGTGATATTCCATTGTAGTTTTGATTTGCATTTCCCTGAATACAAGTGATATTGAACTTTTTTTCATATACCTGTTGGCCATTTGCATTTCCTCTTCGGAAAAGTGTTTTTTAGCTCTTTTGCTCATCTTTTGACTGGATTTCAAAAATCCAACTTTTTAAAGTGAACTAGAGTTGAACAAATTTTTCACAACATATATATCAATGGGCAATAAGCCCAACTAGAGGTACACAAATAATCACCTGGAAAATGCAAATTAAAGTCATAATGAGCTACTACTTCACAACCACTAACACTAATGGCTAATATTAAAAAGACTGACAACAGATGTTGGCAAGGACGTAAAACTGGAACTCTCAGACATTGCTAGTGGGAATGAAAATAGTACAACCAGTTCTGAAAACTGGCAGCTTCTTAGGAATTTAACAAACACTTATCATATAACCTAGCAGTTTCAGCTTTTGATATATACCCAAGAGAAATGAAATGTATATTCACATAAAACTTGTCCATCCAAAACTTGCAAGCTGACCATAGATCTGAGGCATAAACAGGGGAGGGAGTGGGAGAGGGGTCCCAAAACAGGGATACAAGAATCTGTGGTGACGGATCATGAGTATTACGGTGATGAGAGAACTAAGTGGACTACACCTGAGGGGGGGAATTACACCTGAGGGGAGAAATCAAATACTGTCCAAAAATTAACAATGTAAGAAAATTAATTTTTAAAAATTAAAAAGAGATAACATCAGAAGCAAATTTAAAAAAAAAAGTGTCCAGAAGGGCTCAGAGCAGTTTTAGTCCTACTAGCCCCAAACTCAGTACAAGCCCAAATGTCCATCAACAGGATTAGCAAACTGTGATCTATTCTATACAATGCAATACCACCCAACTCGCACACGCAATCACATGGGTGAATCCCAAAAATGTGCTGAATGAAAAATACTAGACACAAAAGAAAACGCCATCTGACTTCACTTACTTGAAGTTCAAGACGGATCAAACTAATCTCCAGTGAGAGCAATCAGACCAATAACTGGCTCTGGGTGCAACAGAGTCACAGGGACAGGGCCTGAGGGGACTTTTTGGGGCGACAGAAACATTCCTCCTCGACTGTGGTGGTACGGTGCCCTCTTTTTCGGTTAACTGGACTCCAAGTGTGGACTCCCGTCCTCTTCTCATTTCCCAAAGCCGTATTTACCTGAACACAGTGCTCAACAAGCCTGACTGAAGGTGAGAAGCAATAGGAGGGAAAAGAAGCAGAAAAAGAAAAAAACTAACACTGCACACAAGATCTCTGGATTCCATCAGTGACATTCTTTCCTGAGGAGCCCGAGGCTGTGGATTGCTGACTCACTGTTCAGACTCTAGTCCTCTCTGTCCCCAGGTCCTGTTAGCAGGGCCAGAAAATAATCAAAATAAAAAACCAAAATCAGTTAACACTGCGGCCAGCTTGGTGAAAGGAAGCCCAGTCTGAAGTCTTTCCTGTCTCTTACACCCGAAGGTCAGACTGGACGCCCCCAGGACAAACTCTCCCTTGTTGTCACAGACGCAAGCCACTGGGAGTTCTCAAGGGACAGACGGATTCTCATCCCCAAGTCTCTAACGCCTCACCCCCAGCCACCAGTGAGGCGAGAAAACTGTGGTCCTCCCTCTCAGCCCCACCCTCCACCCCCCAGCCCCATGCCCTGCCTGCCTTCAGTTCCCAGGTCAGACAGGCAGAGCCGCATGCCACCCCCCCCCCCGCCCCCGGCTACTCCAGGGGAGCCCCTTGTTCCCTGGTGCCAGCATGTCCACAGGACACACCCAGCTTGAGCTCAACCTTGGACACCAACTGCAATAGGGAGTCTGTCGGCGTTTGTGCTGCTCTTGAAGTTTTCACCTCACCTCTCGACCCAGCTAAGGTGATGCACACCAGAACCAAAGCAAGTGATCGGCACTAGACTTGAGAGAGAAGCCTGGCTTGGGTTCTGGAGCTGCGTCCACTTACTAGTTGGTAATCTTCGGTAAGTTACCTTGAGGTGACTTGAGCAAGTGACCTCCCTATCATGCCTCATTTTCCTCATCTGAAAAATGGGGAGGATTGCAGGCCCCACCTTGTAGAGTGGGGTAAGGATAAAGTGAGTTACTACGTGGGAAGGACTCAGAATAGTGCCCGGCACAGAGTAAGCGTTAGCTAAAATTAATCATAAATATTATCTAAAATTGGGCCTCCCTGGTGGAGCAGCGGTCGAGCGCTACGCTGTGGAGCTGTCGGCAGCGGCGACGCGAGTTCGACGCCCGGCCGGGGAGAATCCCACATGGTGCAGCAGACCTCTCCTGCCTCGCCCGCTGCTCCCCTCAGCAGTGTGTTTCTGATCTTCTGATCTGCCTGTTCTGCTCCCCGCTCTGTCTCTGGTGAACCCTCTCACCGCCCCACGCCTCTGGCCTGTACCCCAGCTTGTCTGTATAAATAAATAAGTCTTAAAAAAATATATTATCTAAAATTGCCTTCATGGACGTCAGAAGAAGAAGGTTACTCATCAGGAGAAAACAAACTGAAGATGCCAAAACTCAGGCCCCACCCTGTAAATACACCACTTGTGTGAACATTTTTAATTCAGCTGAGGGGAGAGTTTTATACATATGTACACAAGGTCGCTTTTTGCTTAGTCAACAGGAGCAGAATCTTCTACGCAGCAACATTAAATAACATCAAAGACAATGTTGAAAGGTGAAGGATAAAATTGGGGTCAATCAGTCTTAAATTGAGGGCAATAACGTGGCTCTACTTCACCTCACAGTAAGAAATACAGTTGAGGGGCATTTGAACGAAGTGGGCACAGAGCGGCTTGCGTGGTCCACGCAGAGACTGTCAGGGCTGGCTGTGGTCCGGGCTGGGCAGGACAGAGGCGGTGCCCCTCTCTTTCTCATTTTATGAGGCAAAGGGACTGGACCACCCAACACAGAATTATAACACTTTAGCAGCGTGAACTCAGACGTGGCTACTGCCTCTGTTGGCTCATATTTATGACCCCCCAGCTCTCCTCAACCCGAGGAGGAGGCAGGAGGCCTGGGCTTCAGCCTCTCACTCTTCACTCGTCACTAGCAGGAGGATTCCACCTGAGGATGGACTCTCCGATCTGCCTGCCTGGCAAGGCTTCAGAGGCCAGGAGAAAGCAGCATGACGCATTCATTCATTCATTCAGTCAGTCAGTCAGTCAACAAACATTTGTTGAGTGCTAATGCCAGGCCCTGCCCTAGGCACTGCAGACAGCAGAGACTCCAAACAAGATCTTGCTTAACGGTGTTTACTTTCCAGTGAAGGCAGTCTGAGAACAGCCATAAACATAGTAAGTAGATTATATAGTCTGTTAAAAGGTTCCGAGGAAGGGGGATAGATTTTTGGGGGGAGGATCAAGTGAGCTCAGACTTGGGAAGAGTGACAGTAGGGCCAGGCAGGGACTGCGGCGAGGAGAATGAGGAGGTGCTTGCTCTAGACTGGCGCATGCACAGGGTCAGCACCTGAGAGCACCCCCCTGCATTCTGTACCCTGGGCACCCCTTCTTCACTTATCTCACCCTGGTTCAGATCAGATGAATATAGACCTTTCTATTTATTTATTTATTTTTAATATATATTTTATTGTTATTTATATCTTTTACATTTTGTATTCCCCTTGGGTAACCCACCACCAATTCACCCGTGATCCATCTCCGTGGTCCTTTGTGGAGAGACACTTGGGGTGGTAGGGGGAGGGGGAGGATAAGGGCACAAAATGGCGTAGAAAAGGACACAAAGGAATAGAGACCTTTTTAAAAAGATGAGGTTTTAGCCAAAATAACCTTGGAAAAGAAGAAAGCTGGACGTCTCACACTTCCTAATTCCAAAACCTACTACAAAGCTACAGGAATTAAGAGCGTGATACAGGAGTAAAGATAGTACAGACAGACCAATGGACATATACACCAATGGAAGAGAACAGAGAGACCAGAACAAACTCTCCTTTATAGGGTCAAATGATTTTCAACAAGATCATTCAGTGGGAAAGGGCTGCCTTTTCAATAAATGGTGCTGAGAAAATTGAATATCCACATGCAAAAGAATGAAATTGGGGCCTTATCTTACACTACATATAAAAATTAACTCAAGCTGGATCGTAGACATAAACATAAGACCTAAAACTATAAAAATCTTAGAAGAAAACATATGAGAAAGTTTCACAACACTAGAATTGGCAATGATTTCTTCAATATGACACCAAAACCAGAGCAGCAAAAGAGAAAATAAACTGTATCAGAATTTATAAAATACCATCAAGGACAGGGTCAACAAAATGAAAAGGTAACTGATGGAACGGAGAAAATATTTACAAATCATACATCTGATATGGGATAACATCTAGAACAGAGAACTACAATTCCACAACAAACACAAGTAACCCAATTTTAAAATAGCCAAAAGACTTGAATGGACATTTCTCCAAAGCAGGTATCAATGGCCAATAAGTGCATGAAAAGATGCCCGACGTTACTAATATTAGGGAAATGCAAATCAACACAGGGAGGTACCACCTCATACCCATTAGGGTGACTACAAGCCAAAAAAAAAACAGAAAATAGCAAGTGCTGGTAAGGATGTGAGAAAAGGAAACCTGTGCATTCAAAATGTACAATGGTGCAGCCACTGTGCAAAGTGGTGGCGATTCGTCAAAAAATTAAAAAGAAAGCCTAGGATCCAGCACTACCACACGCATGATTCTACCTACATGAGACAGGAAGTAGAGGCTGTTGGCCAGGGGCTGGGGGGAAGAGGAACCAGAAGCAACTGTTGACTAGGCACAGTGAGTCTGCTCCACGACGATCAGTATGCTGACTTGATGACTTGGTGAAGACACAGCAATATGAATGCATTTAGTGCCACTGCGCCATCTACTTATAACTGGTGAAGATGGTACATTTTACATTTGTCTATTTTACCACAATTAAAAATAATTATGATGAGGGCCTCCCCCATGGCGCAAAGGGTTAAGTCTCAGCACTATCAAGCTATTGCCTACCACTGCAGCATGAGTTCCATCCTGGCCAGGGAGCTGACCCACATGGCGCAGCAGACCTCTCCTGTCTTGCCCGCTGCTCCCCTCAGCAGTGTATTTCAGTAGATTCTGCTGTTCTGCTCCCCAGTCTGTCTCTGGTGAATCTTCTCACCTCCCACACTTCTAGCCTACACCCCAGTTCCTGTATGCATAAATAAATAAATCTTTTAAGATGAAAAAGGTCTAGCTTGAGCACACATTGGATGTTGGGGAAGAAGTTAGCCCAGTAGACACCCAGGGAAGGGCAGACCTTGCAGAGGGTAGTACGGGCAGAAGCTCTGTGGTAAGGATGTGCCTGGCCTTGGCCGGGAGGGACCACAGCCTCCCAGAGACTGACGACACGCAGGTGGCCAATGCTGGCCAGGCCTGTTCCACAGGATCAGGCCTCCAGTTGCTGTCTGCTGGCTTAGGCCCCAGATGGTCTGGGTTTGGAGAACAGGCATCTTAGGCAGCCCGTTCTTCTAGTAGGACACGTGTTCCAGACATCACAGAACACAAGTCTTACAAGTGCCCCAGGGTGCTGTGATGACCCCAATGTGAAATACCACAGCTAAGCAGCTACTGAGCATGCTTGAGATGAGAGCACAGGAGAGAGAGAGAATGCATTTCCTGCTCCACGAAGGATGGAGTCCTGGAGACACCAGGCCTTCGAGGCTAAATGGCCAAGGTTGATTCAGCACTTTGGCAATAAATAAATTTTGTCGTCCCCGAGACTGCTGATAATTAGCTCTCGGACAAATCTGTGATGAAACTTTAAAAGATGTTCTGTGGACCACTAGTCTCACAGAACAATTGCCCAAAAGTTTGCTGTAGCCACATGAAGGGAATTTTTATGAACCTCTTAAGTCTGTTGATATACTTGGGGAGTGAGCGCATGAGCGGGACATTGACGTCTGTGTGGAAGTAAACAATTATACTGCGTGTTTGGGAAGAAGGGAAAAGTTGGCCAAGACTCACATTTTTCTAGGCCAAACCAGGTCATGTTCTGTTTTGTGACAGGTCTTCCCTCCTTCGCGGTCTTGATTCGGGAAGGTCCCCAAATCTCACTGCTTTGTAACTACTGGAGACTGACAGAGTCTGGCTTAACTACAACAGGAAGCTCCCCCCAGACAGACTGGGGGCAACAGACAGAACATGGCATCATAGTTCCTCACGCCAAGGTCCTGTGCCCTCCCACAGCCTGGGACAGGGCAGTATCTGGGACCCAGACACTGGGGTGGTACATCCAGACCTATGTGGGGCCTTCACGCCCAACCTGGGCCAGGCAAAGGTAAAGCAAGGCCCCCTCTTCTGCACCTGCTCCCCGGGGCCTTTCTGCAGCTTACAGCTGGGGCATGGGGTGGGGGGCGCGGGTGGGGGCGAGTAGCCGTCCCATGTAATCTGAGGGACCCCTGTCCAAGGGTGTGTCTGCAACTGCGGCTGCTCCTCCAGTGCCCGTGTTCTTCCCTCTCCCAGCAGACGCAGCCGCTGTCTAGACCTGGAATTCACCTGGACACTGAGGTCCTGAGGAAGTGACTTAGGAAAGGAGCCCTTCACTTCAGCCCCGGTCCCGACTTGCAGTCTCGGGCCAGCTCGCTTCCACTCCTTTCCCAAGCCGTGTTCTCCCGGGAGCCTTCCAGCCCGTGCCTAATGTGCCGATACTTGCTGGAGTTCTTAGTTTCAGTTGCCTCTTGGCAAAGAATCCCAATGGAGACAGATGGGCACTGCCCCAGCGCATGCTCCTAAGCAAACAGAAAAGGCACGGCACCCCATCTCTAGGGAAGCACTCTGCCTCCAGAGACCCTAGCTTGACAGGACCAGTGTGCCACCTGGAGGGCCAAATAAAGGCCCACGTAGGTATGACGGTATCATTCAACAACTAGAAATAATCCTGAACAACTGTCTTTGCAGAGGCAGGCGTTGACCCGTGCTCAGGGACCCTCTCTAAGCGCACTCTCAGATTGCAGGGATCAGGCACCTCCCTCACCCGGATGCCACAGCACAGGATCCTGAGGGCACTTTTTCTTATTGAGGTCCAATATGTTAACGTAAAATGGTCCATTTTGACCACCATCGCCATCTATCTCTAGAACTTTCTCATCTTCTCACTCTGAAACTGTCCCCATTAAACCATAACTCCCCAGTTCCCTCCTCCTGCCCCCAGTCCCTGAAAACCATCATTCTATTTCCCGCCTATATGAAGTTGACTATTCTAGTATCTCATAGAAGTGGAATCAGATGGTCCTTGTGTTTTGTGCCTGGCTTACTACACTTAGCATAATGTCTTCAAGTTCATCCATGAAACGTGTCAAATTTCCTTCCTTCTTAAGGCTGAGTAATATTCCCCTGGAAGACCAGACCACATTTTCTTTACCCATTCACCCGTTGATGATACTTGGGTAGCTTCCACCCTCGGCTTGTATGAATAATGTGCTATGAATGCGGGTGTACAAATATCGTTCAAGTCCCTCCTTTCAATTCTTTTGGCTGAATTTACTTTTGAAGACTGCCAAATGTGGGCTGCATGGCCTTGGGTTTTATACAGGTGACTTACATGAGTAATGTCTTCCTGAGCGCTTTGCTACATGCTGGACGCAGTGCCAGGTCCATGCGACACAAAGACGGATAAGCCAGGCCTCCTTCTTGGGTCCCCCAGGAAGGGTGGAGACCGCAGCACAGAAATGTCAGGAATAACAGCGATGCATTCCCCAGAGGTCCAAACAGCAGTACCACGAACTCCCGCAGGAACTGGGAGGCAGGAAAGGCCATCGTGGGCCGGATGGGCGCTGGGGACAGGCCGTGAAGGATGCCAAGCCCGGGAGCGGGAGCGGGACCCCCTTGCCATGTTAAGAGCCTACAGGCACCCCATTAGGCAAGGCCCAAGACAGATCTTACAAAGGTGCCTCACCGGGGGTAGCAAACAAGGCCCATCTCACCCCCCAGAGGCAGGACCTCACATGAGCAGCAAACTTCCCAATGGGTGTGATCTTGGCTTAGTGACCTGAGCCGCTATCACTGCCCCCCCCTTGAAAGCTTGCGGGGTTGTTGCAAGCACTGAGTGGGGGGCCGTGCCCACGTTTCACTCAGTGGCTGGCCACAGAGTACTCTCACGGCATTTTCTCCCCAGCCTGCTAGCGCCTTGGAGCAGGACTCCCGTTTCGCCCGCCGCGGCATCTCCAGGCTTAGCACCATGCCTGACACTCAGTGGGTCGAGTATTTATTAAATTCTCTAACTTAAAATTTTAAGCCACAAAAGAAAAACAAGACAGGCAAAGGGCGAGCGCGTAGTCTGGTGGGTGCTGTCTCTTGGCACGTCACTCTCCCCTCGTGCGGAGGGTGGGGGCGGCAAATGGCGCCCTCGGTGCTCCAGGGCGAGCTGGCTGGCTCAGTCTAGGTACAGCTTTTGGGAAGCCCTGGAAGAGAAGTGGAAGGCCTGGGGAAGGGAGGAGCCATTTTCCCAGCTTCTGAGGCACCTCAGCAGATGCAGCAGCAGCAGTGCTGGAAGCCAGCCAGCGGGGAGGTGGCAGCAGCCAAGGCAGCCACAGAGGCGGCAGCAGGAAGCCAGCAAGTGCAGGCCCGGCTTCCTGCTCGTGCCGCTCCCATCCAACTGCAGCAGCGGCAGCTGTGGGGACATGGGTGCAGGCTGACCCCACCCTCCCTACTGTCCCTCAAGCAGCAAGAGAGGCACCAGCTTCCGGTAGTTAGGGATCATCAGGTAACCCTAATTCATTCTCTTTTCTTCTCCCACTCTTCCAACCTTCGCAAACCATCCAATGTTAAATCCCCTGTTTTGAAAGACCCGGGGTGATTTACTGCCTGGACCCCAGAGAATGCAGATAGCTTACTTCTGCACCACGAGCCAAGGGACCTCCGATGGCCCTTCTCGCAGGGCCTCTCCAGATGTGGTGCCTCCTCTTCATGTCTGCACAGCTGTGATGAGGAGGCCCCACGGTCTCTGGCCCAACTGAGACACAGCCACTTTACATGGTAGTGCGAGTTGTTCGCTGCACGAAAGTGCCCTTCTAAGGGCAGACACGGAACTGAGACCCGCTCTCCGAGGCCTGGACCCAGCGAGCTGCACTGCGCAGAAGGGGCCTTTTTCTTTCTTTCTTTTTTTTCTTTTTTTAAAGATTTATTTATTTTTGCATACAAGCTGGGGTGCAGGCCAGAGGTGTGGGGTGGTAAGAGGGTTCACCAGAGTGGGGAGCAGAACAGGCACATCGACTGAAATCCACTGCTGAGGGGAGCAGCAGGGAGGCAGGAGAGGTCTGCTGCGCCATGTGGGAATCTCCCCCGCCGGGCATCGAACTCACACTGCAGCTGCCCACAGCTCCACAGCGCTGCGCTTAACCCGTTGCACCACCAGGGAGCCCAAGAAGGTGCCTTTTTCTAAGTTACACTTGAGCAGGTGACAACCATGTTGAGACAGTGGGGTCCAGTGCTGGGTGGGGCAGGCTCTTTCCCAAAAAGCTCAAAATCCCTGACCTCTTCCAAATAGCCCCCAGAACTGTTTTCTGGGCTGGTGGGGGCATTTCAGAGAAGCATTTTGGTCAGAATTGTAAAGCATTCCCACTCAGGCGGAGGCCAGCCAGCACAGAGCCAGTTCTGAGCAGAACTCTGAAGCGGCCCGAGCCTGGGCCCCCATCACCGTCAGCATCCCCAGGCCCCATCTCACTGTGTGGGTTGGAGCTGATAAAACATAATCACACACACACCCTCTCTGCGCTACTCCCCTAATTTCACTGAGCTCCAGAACATTGGGACCCAACAATGTAAACCTTTCTCTAGGGCCCCTCTTACTGCAGGAAGAACTCAGAAGGCTGCTCCAAGTGCTCCCCAAATCACTAGCTCCCCAGGTCAGACCTGTGCCCCAAGCACCGTGTCGGAGCCCACTTCTCAAGGGTTTCTGGAACTCTGATGCATGCATCCAAATGCAGCAAGCCACCCCTTTGGGCTTCCTAACCCTTGCAGAGCGAGGGGCTGCTTTTCCTCTAGTTCAGGAGGAGCAGTGGGGGCTGGGAGACCCCACCACCCACCGAGTTCACTCAAATGGAGGCATTCCTATGGAGAGCGCACGTACACGCCTGGAACCCTGAAACAGCCCTCACCATATGTGTCGATTTAAATGGAAACCAAACGGGAAAGGATTCTGTCACTGACAGCGCTACTTCCTCCCGTTAATTTATGTCTTCCGTAATCAAGTTGATGCTTTTTAAAAGGCTCCACCTGGGAGGGCACTTTTTTGCCCACACGTTCACATTCAAGGATCCCCAGCACGTGCATTAATAGTCATTTTAAGACACTCACTCTGGTAGCACTTTATCTTCCCCGCTCCTTACCTGTATTAATTAATTCGTGCTATAAATACAACCAGCACATGACTATTCTAGAGCTAATCAGTCACTGACTCCACTCAGGACCTGGAGGGATATTAGGAAAATTGAATCTTTCAAAAGTTGGGCCCACACAAGGTAACTTAGTCGATTCTGTCCTGAGGGTCAGTGGGGACGGGCTGATTTGGGCTCCAACTCGGAAGAAAAGCAATTTCCCTACCAGCAAACCAGCAACCCTGGCTAAGGTGAGAGTGACCTAGTCCATGGAAAGCATGGGTGATGGTGTCTTGCAGGGTGCATGTGCTGGCTCTTGGTGAGGGCCTACTACATGCTATATGATTAAGGCCCTCATTCTTCCCACTGAGTTGCTTGTGTGAGGTTTAACAAAGGTAGGATACACTGCAGGTTCTGAAGGGAGTCAGACAACTTGGGGGCTTTTTGTTAAATATCATAGATTCAGAGTCATTTGAAAATATTTATTGAACACCTACTGCGTGTTGCAAGCCAAAGATATCAGGGATGAGCCTGGTCTCCACACTTGAAGGACTTACAGCAGCTAAGAGAGACACCCAGGAAACATACCCAGGAATCCACAAAGCTCAGGCCACAAGGAAGGGGAGGAGCTACAAGAAGATAGTCGAAAGAGTCCTCTTCCTGTGGATCTGAAATGACTTCAGTCTAGTTTGACCTTCCCTCTGAGTTTCCGGGTGCAGCTTTGCTTCGGATTCTGGGTTTGACTTCCCGGGTCCCGTACACTAGGCCTTGGGCTGACTCTGGCCTGTAGACCCCTGCTCTGGATTTGGCCTCCATCCAGGTGGGACCGTAAACAATTACAGAGGGTGGGGGGGCCACACTGAATCGATCTGGGGGGCCAGAAGCGTCACTAATCCAGCTCAGTCACTTTCTGTTCACTGCAAACTAAAGCCTCGGCCCAGCCTCATCTCCATGAGCCAGGAGCCACTGACTGGTGTTAGGTCTGTGAACAGCATTGCCTGGATCACCTCTAGTTTCCCTTTGTCTCCCACCTTGCCAGTTAAATCCAGCAACGCTGTTCCACACTGGGTCTGAGCGGGGCGCTGGGGACCAGGGCTGCAAAATGGCCCTGACAAAGGGAATTGCTGCCTGGGATTCTGGTTGGGACTTCGGGTGCCAGGGGATAAACAGCAAGTGTAAAGTTCACTAAAATCCCCGAAGGTGCAGGGTGGGTGAGAGGGATTCCGCCTGCTTCAGATGGGGAATAGAGGAGGCAGGAAGCCAGGAGGCATTTTGAAGAGGGTCCCTCCCAACAGGAAGCGTGAAGCAGTGATGGGGGCAAGACTCCAGGGCAAGAAGAGCTTGTGGGCAAAAAAAGGAAGGGGCCGGGCGTGCTGAGGGTGCTGACTGGGAGCCCTCTACAAACAGACACCCTCAGTACCTCTCGAAGCCCCCACCTGTAGGTCTCACTTCCTCCTTCAGTGACCCAGTTCCTCACCGCCCCCCGCCGCCCCACCCATCACGTCGTCTGTCCCAGCAAAAGCAGAGACAGGCTCCCTTAGAGCCAAGCCTGTGAGGAAATGATCCCTGTGTTTCCTGTGCCTTCCCTGCTCGCCACACGCCCCGGCCCAGCTCTATTGTGAGGCAGCCCCTCTGCATAGAAAGAAGTGATTTTCCTTCTTGCTCTCTTGGAAAAAGGAATCATTCCCAGATATTTGTCCTCTGCTCTTCAATGAAGAGTCCAAAAGAGGATTGAGACACAGATGCTTCAGCTGCGCAGGTAGAAAGGGGAATGCCCCGTGAAGGGTGAAGACTAGGATACTGACAAAGGACGAATTGCCACTGCCTTAAGTTTCTCATTCTCCTAAACAAGGAACTCTTGGGCTGAAAGGAACTGCTGACCCTCTGGCGCGCATGAGAGAGTCACACTGAGGTTGTACAGGCACAGATGCCACCACTGCCAGTGGTCACTTCACCCAATTTTACCTGCACAGTGGGCACCACATCTGCTTTCAGGAAAGTGACACCCTCTGTCAGGGATCTTTTGGGGCTCCAAGCAAATACCGGGTACCAGGCGCAGACTCCCCCCGTCACGCCACATTTGCCAGCAAGTGAAAATCGTGCTACCTGCTGGCCACTCTCTTTCCAGGCTAACATCTCCTACGCCATTTGGGGGTATC
The DNA here is from genome assembly GCA_004024925.1 of Scalopus aquaticus. NCBI lineage: Eukaryota > Metazoa > Chordata > Mammalia > Eulipotyphla > Talpidae > Scalopus > Scalopus aquaticus. The sequence continues at coordinate 222,543 of PVIJ01000533.1, read as the reverse complement.
ACCGACTCATGTCATCAGTGCCATCTCTGAATTGCCCATGTTTGAGGGGTTTCTCCCGTCTCGCCATGGGACAGTGCTGGAAGCCAGCTCCCCAAATGAATGAGTGCGTGAGTGACCGACTGATCCATGCGACACCTCACCCTGTGCCCTCAGAAGACCTGAAAGGATAAGAGACAGGGAAGATTTAAGTCCAGGATCCCACACCACTTCAGTAGCAGCCAGACCTTCCAAGCCACAAAAGCTAATTATCCACAGGCACTCGTCCATGAAACAGCAACATTCAAAAGGGAGTAAGCAGCTCCTCTCCAAAGCTGTGTAAGCAGCGGCGTAGGGACGATCTTTTCTGGGCAGGAGAGACTCCAGTCTCGTGCTCCTACCATGTGGCCCGTCAGCCTCGCCGGGGACCCTTTAGTAATGCAGAGCCTTGTTAGAAATGCCCACCCCAGACCAATGCCTTGGACTCTGCGCTTTATCAAGATCCCCAGATGAGGGCCTCCCGGGTGGCGAAGCGGTTAAGTGCTGCTGCGCTGTGGCACTGTTGGCAGCAGCGACGCGAGTTCAACGCCCGGCCAGGGAGATTCCCACAGGGCGCAGCAGACCTCTCCTGCCTCGCCCACTGCTCCCCTCAGCTGTTTTCCGTCGATCTGCCTGTTCTGCTCCCCACTCGGTCTCTGGTGAACGCTCTCACCATTCCCCGCCTCTTGCCTGTACCCCAGCTTGCATGCATAAATAAATAAATCTTAAAAAAAAAAAAGAAGATCCCCAGATGACTCCTGTGCACATTAAAGTTTGCACAGTGCTGGCTCCCACCCCTGGCACATCAGGATCACCTGGGCAAGTTTTGTTTTTAAACACCAGGCCCAGCTACAACCAAGCGACTCGGAATCTCTGGGGGCAAGGTCCAGACAACTATACTTTTTAAAGTGCTCTGAGAGAGTTTAATGTGGCCTGAGTAAGAATCACTGCTCTAGAAGTTTCCTGCACTTCATGACAAGACTTGAGTTCTTTTCCCACTCTTAGCTATGAGTATCTTTTTTTCACTTAGGTAACAGACGTGCATAGCTTTTTAAAAGTCAAAGAAAACAAAATAATACACAGTGAAAGCAAGTCTCCCTCCATCCCTCAGCTTCAGTGTCTCAATCTGCCCCTCCACAGGCAACCAAGTCAGCAGATTCTTAGGTCCTTCCAGAGCTTTCCTGTACGTGGCCAAACACACCTGTGTGCCCTTCTTCTTCAGGTACACAGAGGAGTTAAATTGCACACAATGCTCTGCTCCTTGCTCTTTTCATGGAACAGTTTATTTTCGAGATAATTCCAGAACAGTAAACATAACTCTGTCTCATTCTTTTTGACAGCTACGTAGCATTCTATCGTATGAATACAGTCTTCCACTGCTGGTCTTTCAGACTGTTTCTTATTTGGGGGGCTACTACAAACTACTTGCAAAGAAAAAAAACCACAGAACAGCACCCACTACACTCCTCCCCTCCTTTCCTAATTTATTATTTTTTCATGACATTTATCAGAACCCCCTTAGGGTGATCATATAAACTTATGATCTGAGATGTAATTCGGAAAGACTGGGATACTTTTGAAAGCAGAAAGAGGCACGACAAGCAGTTCTAACTAGGACATAAAATGTGACTGAGCCAGGCACCAGCGATGCAGGAGCACCCCCCCACCTGGCTATGGATGAATTCCTGGGTGTCTGTGCTTATCATCTGCCTCCCTCACCAGGCTATGAGTCCCAGGAGGCAAGAAGAGTTTTGTTCACTGATGCTTCCCCAGTGCCTAGAACAGTGGCTGGAAAACTGCAGGAACTCATTAAATATTTGATGAATGAGTTAATGCATTAATAACGAGGACCTTTAAATATTCATCATTGGCATATGCAAGTGTATCTCTAGGATAAATTCCTAGAAGTTGAATGACTGCGTCAAAGGGTGTGTGTATCTTGTCGCTTGGTGGCCAGCACCGTCTGTCCTCCATGGAGTGTGTACTGATTAGCACCTCCACTGACAAGGAGAGTGAGACTTCTTAATCCTCGTGACCACATTTCTCTGAAGGTGTGAACATGTGTGCACGCTTGTGTGTGCACAGCACGTGTATGCATGTACATCTGTACTCTATACGCCACACACAGGCACACACCGAGACCCGTTGCCATGACCACGCATCGAAGCTTCTGGCTTCCCAAGGACACGTTTTTTTGGTTCAGGGGAAGTGAAGAAGAGGCCCTCCTCACACCCACCAAGGAGGTTGTCCCCCACCCCGCCACCACCTCCCTACCTTTCACAGGCAGGATCAACATTGGCAAATTACCCAGCAGGTCCCTGACTATCAGCCTGGCTCAATAAATGTTTAATTAATTAATCAATCAAGCCAAATCAAAGATTAGGTTGATGATCTAGATCTTTTTATCTATACAACACTAGGCAACTGGTTAATTGCTTTTTGTTTTAGTTTTGTACTGAAATGACAATATGTTTTTAAAATTACATAGATATAGCCTCAGAGGTCAAAAACTGATAAGTATGAAATATTCCCAGGGTGTCCTTAAGAGCAGATTGCTGCAGAAGCAATAGTCATTATCCCAGAAGTCAATGCCTTAATGTTACCATAATGCTGAGGTATATAATACCCTGGCTTATGATAGGATAACGAAAATCCGCAAATATGGTTCTACAAAAATAAAAAGCCAAACTCAGGGAACCTACATCAGCACTATTTTCCCCACTGTGGCTGGCCATACATATGCTGATCACAAGGACAAAAGAATGTATTATTGCATAAGATTCTTAATTGTGCCTCTCCCTGTGGGATTCCGTCAGAATCTCGGCATGCAGAGCTCTGGAAGGAAATATTATGTTGAGTAAAATGTAGGAAAGTGAAAACCTAGTCATCAAATAACCAGTGAGGAGAAATGCTATGTGGTTCCTGTGTTTAATAAACTTCCCATGGATAGTGGGGTTTCTAGGAAACCCCTCCCAATAGCTTCTGGGAGCCACAGTCCAATAGCTTCTGGGTTCCACAGTGTCTTCATATATTCTCTTAAGAGTCATAAATTATCTGCCTTAATTTCATTTGCAGATATCAAGATGCTGAGTATCCACACTGTTAACTTTGAGCTGTAAATATTAGACGAAGCCTCGCTAGAGAGCAACATGGTTGGACTCGCGCGCTTCATGGACTGGGGTCAGCGTGAAGGAATGCACTCCACAGCAGGCACTGGGGCACACTCGTCCAGAACCTTCCACTCCTGCGTCACTGGCAGCAGCTGGGCCCAAAGAGGCCCAGGACCTCAGCGAGGTACTGCACACCAAGCAGGAAATCCTAACAGGGTCTATGACTGAGAATTTGGGGTAACTTTCGGGAACTGAGAAAAAATTCACAAAAGCATCTTTCCCTGACTTTCCAGAGATTTGTCTTTGATTTTTAAAAAGCTCTTTTGGGTTGAGTTAGAGCACTCACTCACACATTTGTCTGGGAGCGGTGATCTGGCAGCAGCCACCCCTCAGATACTGCCAGGAGGACTCCAGGGGCTCGTGGGGCCTCCGATTCCTGCAGTCGGCGCCCGCGCGAGCGCAGTGACGCGTGATCCAGACCATAAGCGCTGCCTTCGCGGGCTGTCGAGGAGTGTGAACCCGGGACAGCAGAGCTGGCCGGCAGCCCGCAGTAGCCACTTCCTCCTCTACCCACCGCCACGCAAACAGTTGGAGAGATCAATAGCAGTTGCTTCAGAATTTCGCTCTTTTCAACATTGTCAACCCACGTTCAGTCACGCGTGTGCGTGGCAGTCCATAAATACACACGCCAACACAAACACTTGTCACATGTTGATCTTCAAGGTCAACTCAACACCTTGAAGTGACACAACGCAGTGCCCAGGGTGGCGAGCTCAGGCCTGGCTAGAGCTGCTGCCCACGGACCCCTCAAGGGGTCTGAGGTCTGATCAAGGCCCACCAAGGCTTTGGACAGCGGTCTGGGGAACTTGAACCATGCGTGGACATCTGTGCTGCCCTCACGTCTGGCCCCTGTGAGGGGACCTGCTTCCAGGGGCGAACAGCAGATGGCATATCAGAAAGCCTGGAAGCGGTGTCCAGAGGGCTGGCCTGAGACACGGCCCCAGAGGAGGCCCTGCTCTTCCCGTGGGGCCCACATTTTCACCCACAACTCGTCTTCCATCTCGTGCCATGGTACGACCTCTTAACAGATGGCAGCTCTGGAACAACTCAGTTCCAAATTGCCTGTGTCTGTCTGTTTTAGAAAGAAGAGGAAGAGCTGTCTTTCCTGGGGAATCTTACCAAGAGCCGTGCAAGGAGCTGTGGAAAGAACACAGCTTTGGCAACAGGCAGGCTTGGGGTCAAACTCTGGCTCTGCCACCAACGGCTGGGTGACCTCCGGCAGCCTCCAAACCTCTCAGACCTTTGATTTCTTAATCTTTGAAATGGGATGGTGGCATCCACTCGCTGGAGTTGTGAGGACTACAGGTGATGTCTACTGAACACCTAGCACCCAATAGGAGGGTGCATGTGGTAGCGGAGAAGGCTGATGGTCACCCTGAGCAGGAAAACGGTCGATTTGTAGTCTTTCCCTTCTGCACTGGCTGACCTTCCGGGGGGGCCCCCCAGGAAGCAGAGCTCAGACCAGTGTTTCCATAAAGGATCATAGCTTTGGGGTCAGCCACAGGAAAGAAGAATCAGCAATGTGCGTAGTGAGAGCAGTGGCATGTGAGCAGGGAGCAGAGGCCTGGCTTGAGAAGAAAGGGAGGAAAACCCTGTGGCCACCCACAGCCCCCACTAGAAGAAAGAGAAGCTGAGCGCAGACCACCATGAGGGGCACTATTGAGGCATGTAGGACCCTCACTGGCCTCAACAGCAGGCCTCCACCCCCAGTACTGATGCTCACACTGTTAGCCTCCAACAACAGAAGCCACACACATACCCACATGCCAAGAAGCTACCCCCAAAGAACAACTCCCTGCAGTATGCAGTATCTTCTAAGACAACTGTGAATCCTCTGGGACATAGTAGGGTCCTGGAGAGGAGCCCCAGATCTGTGTGGGGATGAACTGAAAGGGCCTTCGTGTCCCGGAGGGGGGCACCCACATCAGTAGTTAAGAATGTTTTCTCACTGTCATTGTTCTGGTTCAGAAGGCTGGATATGACCCCATAATGGAGAAGGTAGCAGCAAGATTCCCTGCACAGAGAAGAGAGACTGAAAGAGGTCCCAGGAAGTCTGTTTAAGAATCTCTGTGATGTTATGAGAATAAAGGATAACAGGGAAATCTTTCATTTCGGACTTCCTCCTGGAGAAAATCTGCACCTGTTCAAAGGAAATAATTTGATAAGCTGCCTGGGGTCATGAGGGTAAAACTCCAGGAGCATGTGCAGGTAGTAAAGATAGCAAGCAAACTGCCTTCTAAAGTCCTGTTAACTAGGGGTGCTTTGTTTCATTGGCTGTGGATTTGTGGGGTTGAGGGCAGGACTGAGGAAAGAGCTAAACAGTTTGGCAGAAAAAGAGGGAGATTTTGTATCCTGACATAATTAAAAGCCAGATGACAGGCCACTGCATAGAGGACAGTTGAGAACACCAGCAGTGGCCTTTGTAACCAGGAGTTTCTATAGTAGATGTTTTAGGGTCTTCATAGTATGACCCTCTTTGCCATCCCCATACTCATGAGGGCCTTTTTTGAGGAAAGTCGTTTTAGAATGTATGGGCGATGTCTAAGTTAACATGTGAGCAATGTACATCCAATGCCTCGACACAGAACCAGGGGTGAAGGCAGAACTGGCATCTGGGCTGAAGAAATCACACAAAGTAGGAGACAGGGGCTTGGTTGCAGGTCCAGCTCCACAGCAGATGAGTTCTGAGACCCTGGAAAAACTCTTTCTCCCTGTGGACTTTATCTACTCAACCCTAAAGTGGGCTGAGCTCCCTCCAACCCTAGTATTCTCTGATGGATTTTAATTCTGCACTCTCCACAATGCAACACAGGAGAGTTATCAGCAAAGAATGCGTGCATTTATATCGAATGTGTTTGCTGCCACCACCACAAAAAGAATTTTCTCACAAATTACATGTGCAAAGAACTGCTCAGATTGAATTGTAAGATCACTTCAGATGCACTATTGATTTTCATTATTTTAATTTTTTCTATCCCCGAGTTCCTTGCCACCATCCCCCAATTTGATTTTACCCAACAGGACAATCACTGCCTTCTCTTTCTAGTCATCAGTTCATAAAATCTCAGAATGTGGCAGTCTGAGAAGCAGACTAGCTTGAATGGAATTTTTATCCTTCCAGAGGGATGATGGCTCCCAACCTCCTAGAACCAGTAGGAATTTCTCCAAGGAGAGCAGTGTGCATTCTTCAACAGCAATGAAGGAAGAGGCAGCCATGTACACAGACATACTCTTCTTCTAGAACAAATTAGCAACTTCCATTATGAAACACTGTCCCACTAAAGCACAAATGCTTTTGGCCCCTACAATGGCTGTTCATGGAGGAGGACTAAGCAACCCTTCTCCAAGGAGGTTCTCCCCACCATTTTCACCCTGTATCCTTGCAGTGACTACACTGTTCAGCCTCCAGGCAGCACCCTTTCTCCCAGGAGGGCAAGAAAGCTGATTTTCCAGCAAAGGAGGCCTCTCCTGTCTTAGCAAGGGTCATCCAGGGGGTTAAGATCCCTCAAGTGTCGTTTTCAGCATTTCTCCTCTGATTCATTGTCATCCTAGGACAGATTATCTCTGCATATAAACACTGGGATATTAACATTGGACACTGCTCTGCCTCTGATGTTAGGAAACAGTCACAGATGGCTTAGCATGAAATGACTTCTATGACAGAGCAACAAGATGTACAACTCAAAGTCTATTTTTTACAAAGAATTAAAAGTAAAACTGGAAGGACTGCTCACCCAAAAACTTTTCAAGAGAGTGGGGAAAAAGCCAAAAAACCAGTATGGAGTGAAAGACCATAAAGGGAGAGGACCCAATGACTTAATGTGTTGGCTTGGGGAGCTGGGATAAGCTCATTCAGGCCTCTGACAAGGCGTGGGTGCTGTCCTAGGTGCTGAATCACCCACAGAGTAGAGAACAAACAAACAGGGTTCCTCCTCTGGCACTTACTTTCAATTAAGAAGAGACCAGCAATTACATTGTAAACATATCATCAACAAGATGACTTTGAAAACTGTAAAGGTTATAAAGAAAGCAAAACAGGATGAAGTGATTAAGAGACAATGGCAAGGTCAGAGAAACCACAGTAATGTTCTGGGTAGTCAGGAAGGGTTCTCTTGAGGAAATAACATTTAAATGGAGACCTACAGGCTAAGATAAAGCCAGGCATGCAAAGATCAGGGAAATAACATTCTAAGCACTCATAATAACCCACGCAAAGGCCCATCAGTGACTTCTGGGGCAGGAAGGATATCTGTGTGAATAAAACACCTGGGGAGAAAAGACCAGATCAGTAAGAAGCAGAAGTGTGGGCAAGAAGTTTGAGTTTTGTTCTAAGAGCATCAGGAAATCCCAAGGATTTTCAAGCAGGGTGGTGACATGATCTGACTTATGCTTTTTAAAGACAACTTTGGCAACTATGTGGAAAGTGAATTATAGGGCAGATATGGTATCAAAAAAAAAAAAACGAGGAGCTTTTCACAGGTACAAGGCAAGTGATGATGGTGCCTGATGGTAGTGGAGGTGGAAAGAAGTAGCTAGATCTGAGACATTGTTTTAGATGGACTATTGTTTTAGATGAAATCGGGAAGACCTTAATGAATGAAGTGGGTGTGAAGGAACAAAGAAACTGAGGGTAACTTCTACAGGTTTTTGACTTGAACAATTCTTTGATGGAAATGAGTTATCAGTGTGTCAGGATTAGATGTACAACTCAAAGTCTATTTCCCCATCATTCTTGGGAGAGATGCAGGCTTTTTTGAAGTTCAGGAGCCAACTCACAAGAAATATAAGTGCTGGTAACACTCGACTCTGCAACATGAGAAATGTTTTAGCTTTTATTTGCATATGATGATTTTTCCTCTACATCTTCAGAAAAACAAATGCTGAGCAGAGGTTAGGAACAAATCTTGGCATAAATGTAAACATCCACTCTGTGGACTCCACCAAAGGCAAGTCCTTTCTCTGCCAGAAATATGTTTGTTTCTAATCTGCAAAGAACACAAAGGGCCTTGACTCAACTGTTCAGTGGGGGATCCAGACTTTACACTTGTCCTAGTGAGTCCTGAAGAAGCCAACTTAATGGAGTGTCTTTGTTGAAGATTCTAGCATGTTTGGTGAAGGCAAGTGGGCAAAAGCAAGCTGACAGTGCAGGGTAGGGATGAGATTTTAGAAGAGACAGAATGTAAAAGAAGAGAGACTGCAAACAGATTCATGGGACTCAATTGGCTGCCCAGCAGCAAATATCACTTCTGTGATTCCAGTGAGGGAATCACATGACCATTTCCAACTGCATTTGCTTGCTATGTGGATGGTCTCTAATGAGACACAGTTTCTAGCCAGTTGGATTTCACACTGCTCAGTGCCAACTTGGCAATTTGTTTTGCATTAAACACTGCCACCTTGCCACCTGTTAACCTGGTGTCTTACCCTTCTGGATAGGCAGACAGCCCCTCACAGCACTTCAAACATTTTTTTCTTAAAAGAAAAAGACGAGGGCCTCCCTGGTGGTGCAGCGGTTAGGCACTGCGCTGTGGAGCTGTCAGCAGCGGCGACGCAAGTTCAATGCCCGGCCAGGGAGATTCCCACATGGTGCGGCAGACCTCTCCTGCCTCGCCCGCTGCTCCCCTCAGCAGTGTATTTCCATTGATCTGCCTGTTCTGCTCCCTGCTCTGTCTCTGGTGAACCCTCCCGCCGCCCCACGCCTCTGGCCTGTACCCCAGCTTGTATGCATAAATAAATAAATCTTTTTAAAAAAAAGAAAAGAAAAGAAAAAGACAATAGTGGTCATGGTGGTGGTGACAGCGGTGATGATGATGATGATGATGATGATGACAAAATTAATTCACTCAGGTCATCATCTTAAAATCTTAAATTTATCATTGAGATAAAATGACCCAGATAATGGTCCTTTTAAAATCTTTTCTGGATCATTCCAGGGAAGAGTTCAATTCATTTTTCAACCCCCTGCTCTTACTGAGCCATTTCTTTTCTTTAAGGGTCAGGATAACTTGGAGTCCTGGAGAAGGATCCTTTGGAAATTTGATCAAAGTATCCTTTGGGGCAGAGTTGTGGAGAGGGAGTAAGAATTTAGGAACAAAGGGATCATATTTTATACTCTCAATTGTAAATGTGTAAGTCATCCTGTGTCAGATGCCACCAAGAAAGCAGGAATTTCCTTCTTTAGGAGACAGAAGATGAGCCATCCCCAGCAGAAGCAGTGTGTCACGGGCCCTCTTTTGTTTATATAAATAAATGGAAAACCTTGGGCTGGGCCGAGTCTGATCCCTGAGCAGGAAGCTTCCTTGAAGATCACATTCCCTTGAAAAGTCTGAGGTTAACCTCCCCATGTTCCTCCTACCCCTTTTCAGAATAGAAGCTAACAGGGTGTGTCAGCTTTGTACCGGGAAGTGTCCAGTAATGCAGGTCACTGATCCTTTTATAGGGGGACACCTGATGGGTTAAACAGCTAAACCTCCTTCCCACAAGGTCATTGCCAGGCAACTCCGGGGACCCTAGTCTCTGCGGAAGGCAAATCTTGGTTTTCTTACTCTCAGCTGCAGCTTCTGCTTCAATAACTCCACAGCGTTAACCAGAACCACTGGGCTGCTAAAAGGAGAAGATGAAAGCTATGCTCCAGCAATGCAGGAAGCTTACGTGACAATAAGATAAGGTTTGGGTGGCGATGATAAATATTTTTGACTTCTGATGAAAATGAAAGGCCTTTCATTCTTAGCTTAGAGAAGTCAGAAAAGAATGTGTGTGCACGCATATATATGTGTTTGTGAGTGCTACGTGTGTTAGTGGACATAAGTGTATGTGTGTGTGTGTGTGATCTTTTCAAAGTACCAGAATTCAAACTGTCCATTGATTTTCCAACAAATACCAAAAACAGAAAAATGACCTTGAAGAGACAAATACACAGAAGCTCATGAAGTACACACCAGGCAGCCCTAAGTACCAGACTCATCTCACACTGGCAATGGATCAGAGTGGAATTTCTGCACCCAGCACAGCCAAACAATTCTCTCTGCACTGCGGCCCCATAGACCAAACCCAGAAGGAGTGGCACACATTGGTTTTCAACAGCATCTGCACATTGAAAAGTTGAGCCCTAGAGAACCATCAATTGCTTTTACATGGCTTGTGATCAAACAACTTAAAATTTAAGGCAAATGCTTTATTTCCCGAAAACACAAATGCAATCACTTTCTAAAAGAAGATATTTCCCTCTGCATCTCTCAAAGAGCCCAGTACTGGCAAGCTACTTGGGACTTGACTTTTGTTGGGTGACGTGATTTTAAGATGGCTCCAGAACATGTAACATAAGCTTTATCAAGGTAATACATGGCTTTGTGAAAACTGACAGACAAGAGCTACCCTAAAGTCCAAAAGAGACAGGACGAGGTCATGAAGAGACCCCCAACTCCAAGAAGGGGACGCATATCAGGACCCAGGAGGTAGGTCAACTCTGAAATATATAGATGAATGCAGTTGTTAATGCAATTCAAAGAACTTGTCTTGTTGGACCATTTTACTCAAATATTTTCCAACATATTCAATCAGCCCCCTCAAATTGACACTGCCACCAAAATTAAATCAATACTTCTTGTGAGAGAGGAATAAGTATCTTATCTAATAATCAACTTATTTGAGATTCACAATGCTGGTTCCTATTACCAAAAAGCCTGTCTCTGTTATTTACATTTAACTATACGTTACTTTGATCTTTGTATCGGTTACATTTGGATAAAATGTGAGCTTCTAATTTAATTCTGATTTGGATTTCCTATGACACATCTATTTATGGCAATTACCCAAGAGAAAAAGACCATCCATAATAATAATAATAGTTATGGAAAACACTTAGAAAGCACTTCTAACATGCCAGATGCTGGGCTCCAGCCGTCACCAGATTGTCTACTTTAATCTTCAGACACGTCTACGAAGAAGCCATGGTTGCCATCCCCATCTTAGGGATGATCGACTGGACTGAGACACTAAGTGTTTCATCCCCAGGGTTTGACCAGGCTGTCTGGTTTGAGAGCCCTGCTCCTGACTACCGCATGGCTCCGAGGGGAGATGTCCTTAAGATTCCTTCTCACTCTGACTCAGAAAATCAGCAGCGGGCCATGCTAGATGGGACCTAATAGATGACCCAGGCCCTGGATAAGGTCAAAGTCACATGTTTGCTATTCTCTGTGCTTTGGCTCCCTCCTGTCTGAGCTGTGCCCCTTCTCCAGGAGAGCTGGACAAGAGACGGTGCAACTGTCCATTACGTTCTTCAGACAAAGGGTATTTTCCGCTAACACGAAAGGGAAAGAAATGAACATGTGCTTGCGGTGCAGTGCGTGGATGAAGCATGCCTGTTTAAAATCCCCAGCTCACATCTATCACCTCTGCTCCTGATAAGAGTCTGTAGCTCAGTCTTTCCATCTGTAATATGGGGATAATTATAAATCTGCAACATGGGATTAGGGGGAAGGGGATAAGGAACAATAACCAACAACACAAGTAAAGCACCTGGTGCAGACGAAGGGCTCCGTCCTGTTACCTGAGCCACGATCACCTCCTGGGGCCCATCACATCTTGCCCGAAGGCTGTGATGAGGCTCTGTCTCTAATCCACTGCACTGTGAACCCTCATGGCTGGCTGTGCCACATCATCTCTGGATCTCCAGTTCCCAACTCATCGTTGACACTCATGAATGTCTGTGGTGTGAGTAATGGTTGCATCGACGCCCTTACTCCAATCGCGGTTCACTGTACAAAGTAACTGAAGCTCAGAGAGGCCAGGTCATTAGCTGAGGCCAGAGAACTAGGTGGCAGCAGAGCTGGGAGGGGGGAAACCAAGCCTCCTCACTTGCAGGCCAACTCACATCACAGCAGAGCGCTCCAACTTGCACTTTCTTAAAAAGGTTTAATCAAAGACCAAGGCCAAAGTGACAACTAGAACATCAATAACATTATCAAACTAGGGACATATTCAGAATCTATTTTTTCAACCTCCTATAATTTAAACGTCAGCAAACCATCACATAAAATGTAAAAGATAAAAAGTTGTAAAAATCTAAGCCTAAACATTTTTAGTGTCTTGCATTTAAGTAATTACATTGCAGTACTATGATAATCAAATAGCAATTGACAAAACAAAAATGCCTAGTAATCATGTATTGTACCTGATAGAAGCAGTATGACATCACCAAATAGCCTGCCTTTTACACAACTATTTCATTACTTGGAAGCTCCCTGGTAATGAATATGCTATTAAGCAGGATTTTTTTAATTTGCATGTTTCTCTTGCAGTGATTCTTCAATAAATTTTTCTGACTTCCTCCATAAATAAGTTTCATGATTCCTCATTATTTAAAAAAACAACCACATTTCCCTTTCCTGAAAGGATACCATATATTAGATGACCTTCCTATATAAAATCACAAATGAAAAAGGAGCAGACAACTGCAGGAAAATAAGCAATCAGACAATAGGGCACTAAATACAGTTGAGCAGATATCAGACATTATGGTAGAGTTAAAAGTCTGCAAAAGAATATTTTACCATGCAAAGACTCAAAAGAGAATTTAGTTTTACTACAGCATGAGACAAATCCCAGCTTTTGTACAATTTACCGCCGATTTCTTCATTTTCCTGCTTTAAACATGCTTTTAAGACATACTGGATAACTAGTAAAAATTGTATACAATGCAAATGACATTTCAGATAAGTTTTATTGACTTAATGCTCTGATAATAAAATTATAACAATCAGTATTATTCTGATTTATGGCAATTTTTACTTTCACTTTGTAATGGACTTGATGCATCACAGAATTGAATGTAATGTTGCTGCCACCTCAAGGTCACTCACTGAAAATGAGATGGCTCACTTCAACCTAATGCACTAAAGCAAGGAAGTAAGTGAGGGCTTTATGGATAAAAATATCACATTGTGGTCACGTCACAGTAAATCTAAACTTTTATTTGCAATGAAACAATGGGTTTTATATGCAATTTGCAATGAAAACATACTCCGGTAAAGCTAGGATGGCATTATGAGTACCAGGTCTAGGAGAGGAGAGGCTCCTATCACAGTCCAGGAGAAGAAATGTCAATTCATCACACTGAAGAACCATCTGTGCAGAAATGGCACATTGACAGGGCATAATCTAGATACAGTGGTTTCTTTGAAAAAGAAACAGTCCCCCCTTGAGTTTATTTTTCCTTCATAGAGCTCACTTGGCTCTTTTCCTCTCCTCCTTCCATCTTTCCCAGTTGGTGACCTCTGTGAACGTGACTCTCTTCCAAATGGATTTATCAAAACTACCCTTAACAGGAACAAACAGTTTACAGAAAAGGAGATGCCGATGAGTCTGCTCACTCGAAGAGATCCATGTTTTGCCTAACAGATTGTCAAAGATCAACTTTTGATAACACTGGCTTGGCAAGGTGGTGCTGTAAATTTGAAGAGAAGGAAATGTGGTGATATTTTTCAGATTTTAAAATGCATCTAGCCTCTGACCAGCAACCCCATTTCTTAACATTTTTTTTGCACATACATGTGCACAGAGCTATCTGCACAAGGAAATATAGTACAGCAAAAGATGGGAAACAAACTGAATGTCCATCAACAGAAGACTTGTAAAACAAATTACAGCAAATCCATAAAATGGAAGACCAGGCAGGCTCTGAAATCAACAAGGCAGCTCTATACGTACCAATGTGGCACGATTTCCAAGATCATATGGCTAAGTGGGAAAAAAGCAATGTGCAAAACAGTGTGTCGTATGCTTTCTGTGTATGTATTTGCATAGAATCTTTTTTAACAGAAATACAATAAACCATTAACAATGGCTCCTTTGTAAAAGAACTTGGGAAGGTGGGGGGCTGGTAACAGGGCAGGGAGACTTAGTTTTCCCTGTATGCCCATCTTTCCCTGGAAACTTGTACTTGTCTATATGGATTAACTATTTAACAAGTGTAAATTTTTTTAGATGTTTCAGCTGCCTTAGATTGTAATTCAAAGGGAAAGTCAAAATTACAAAGACAAAATCCCCGAAGGGAGAGGGGGAGGAGAAAAGGGCAGACACGGGGAGGCTGCACCGGGGCTCAGAGGATGCCTGACTCCCCCGCTCAGCCCAAACCTGCATTTTTTTCCCTGGCCTCCTCGTTCCTTTCCTGCTCCCCTGACTTTCCTCCATTCTCCTCTGACTCTTCTAGGTGTGGATCCTCATTTCAATTTCTCTGTAATTCCTGTCTCTCTCGAAGGGAGCCTCTTTCCTTACAGTCCCCAACTTGAGGAGGATGGAAGCCAGGCGCGCCGCTCCTGCTGCCAGTATTTAGCCCCGCCTCGCCAGGTGCACGCTGTGAGCCCTCTGGACATGGGAGGTGCAGAAGCGGCATCACAGCTAACAACCCCATTGCCCGGCCGCCCTCTACTGGAGCTCAAAGATTGCAGCAGAGTCCTGCAAGCCCGGGTACCACCCAAGGAACACTCTATCTGCCCACTGAAAAGCACTCGCAGTTTGCAGAAGAAATGCATTTGGGACAGTCTAGAAACTTGGAGATATCCCACCGTCTGGAAAAGGCAATGGGGTGCAGGGGTCCACCACATCTCCCACAGATATGCACCCAGTGCTAACTGGAGGTCTGCACTGAATGCCTTGGTAGAGGTGCTGAGGAGCACCCAGCACAGAGGAGGAAAAGGAGGAAAAGAAAGAAAGTGGGTGTCTCCAATTCTTCAGCTTTAGGCGTTTATTGGATTTAATTTAACTTCCCCTTTCCCTCTTTTATTAAAACAACTCTCTTGCTATTTTTATAACTCCTTGCAATGACACATCGTTAACAGCAAAACCATAATTCCCCTTGACATTGCTTAATCATTCAAATCCATCAAACATCCATCTAAATAATTTTATAAGCCACTGATATGCAGCATTTTAAAAGCAGGAGCATTTCCCAGCAGAACCCACCCATGGGCCGGTGGGTTTTCTTTAGGTGCTAATTTGAAATGTTACAAAATTAAGACTATTCCTGCACTGACCCACAAGCTTTACAAATGTTGCCCATTTTGAAGACACCATTCTTACTATCCAGGCACATCTCAGAGATACTGCACGTTCAGTTCCAGAGCACTGAAATGAAGTGATTATCACCACAAAGCAAGTCCCACAAATGTTTTAGCTTCTCTGTGCATATAAAAGTTATGCCTACACCATAGCCTACTAAGTGTGCAACAGCATTATGTCTAAAGAGGCAATGTGTACACCTTAATTAAGGGTAACACGGAAACACAAAGTGAACACGTGCTGCTGAAGAAAAGCAGCGCCCACAGACTTGCGAACCCAGGGCTGCGACAAACCTTCTGCTCGTAAACGACGCAGTACCTGGCGACTGCACCACGGCGAGGCAGAATAAAAGGAGGTATACCTGCATTTGGAGGGTGTAGAGGCCAGACCACAAAGTGGGGTTATTTCATCTGGGGTGCCTTTGCAGATTTCCGTCACAGACAAACGATTCTTCCTTTCTCACACACAGACCTGCTGAGTGAAAGTGAACAAGCTGAGCCTGTCACACCCTCTGAGAGGGATCCCCAGAAAGAAAGGTGGTGCGGAACCAAACCTGGCCCAGGCAGGGCCCAACTCCACCCTGCGGCCTGCACTCACACCACCCTACCGCTCTCCCCGTCTCTGAGATCCTTCCAGCAATACAACTCCACGCCAGTCATCAGAGATAAATGAGGGCAGAGCAGGAAGGCAAAAAATAGAGAGCAATGAAAACAACAGTCTCAAAAGTTGATATCAAGCTTTGGGCCCAGCCAGTCAGAATAAGCTTTCATTGCCTTTCCTTTGCCTTTTCATTGTTTTGGGGTTTTTTTTTTTGTTTGTTTGTTTTTATGTTTTGTTTTGTTTTTTTTTTTTGAGGCGTTTTATACAGACAGGAATTGAGAGACTTTTACTGAGTATTTTTGCCTCCAGATCCCTTCTTCCACCTTCTGTGTAATTACCTGCAATCATCTCAAACATATAAATAGACACATTTAAAAATACCCCCACCTCATTAGGTGTTCCAAACTCGGTTTGAGATGGCATTCCAGAAATCTAAGATCTCCTGAGGACACAAGGCGTGTCACCAGTTGAGGCAGAAAGGGGCAGATGTGGTCTCTGGAGCAATGGCGGAGCCGAGGGAATCTGAGGCCTTAACTGAATCAGCCAGCAGGGCGGCTGCAGAATCATGGCCCACAGGAGAGGTTAACTTGGGGTAGGAGAAGGAATTCTCTGGAAGGGAGGAACTGACGGCGACTCCACAGGGAGGCACTGACATCAGCCGGGAACACTGAGCGGAAGGCCTCTAGGGAGGACACTGAGGACTGCCAAGCTGGCGAGGGGGTGTCCCTGCTGACCACCTCCTTGCATTTACACAAAAGTGGAAGGGGCAGCATTAATTAATACAACTGTTGGCATTACAGGGCTTCGAAGAGTTTTATTCAGCATTTAAGAGATTTACAGGAAATCTACAGGCAGTTTAGACGAGGGGCTGAGTTTGTCTCTCAGCTGGCGCAAAGCCAACCTTTTGGAGGGTAACTCTAATTCCTGGGGTATGGAGTCATACAGTCAGGAAGCAGCCGTGACCCCAGTAAGGTCAGTGTCATGGCCAACTACCCTGGGCTCAATTCAGAGACATAACTATGGCAACGACTGTGCCCAATCGGTTATTAGAGAAGATTTATTGACGGATATGCTTGAATAGCAGAGCCATTAATTGCAATTACCAGACAAGACACTTTGTTCATCTCGGGGAACTAGATGCCAAATGCCCTAACAACTTTAAAATCCCATTTGCTCTTGGGCTCTCAGCTGGCGTCACCGCACCTGCTCAGCTTCCCCACACTGAGAGGCAGAGGAGAAGGGTTTAGCTCGACATGGCACCAGCTGAAGAAAATGGCAAGTGCCCGGCGCTGTAGGAGCTCACGCAGCCCCCAGGAGGCCCTGCGCAGAGGTGAGAGGCCTGAGCACCCCCGCTCCTCCCCAGGCCTCTGCTCTGGGGCCCACCCACGTGTCTTCCCCCTTGGCTCTGCCAATACACACCGGTCATTTTCTTCAAGCCTCGGCTTGTCTCCTGGTCTTCCTGTGTGTGGTGTCTCTCAGCCCAGGTTCTGTTCACTTTCTGGTCCCTCAAGCCTGGAAGGACAAATTTCTGGATTTTATCCTCTGCTCTTCCTCAGGGCAGCCCCCCCCAAACTCCCCATCGATCTAAAATAGTGACGCCTCCACCCCGTACCTCTATCCTCTCCTCCTGGCACTGCAGTCCTGCTCCCCAACAGTTCTACCTACTTGCCTGCTCACAGCTGACCCTTGAAAAACAGGGGCTCAAACTGTGTGGATCCTCTCAAAGGTGGATTTTCTTGTAAACATAAACTGCCAACCAATACAACGTAATTCCATTTCCTTATGATTTTAAATTTTCTCTAGCTTGCTTTATTGTGAGAATACGGTATAAAATACAAATAAGCATACAAAAAATGTGTTAATCTACTGTTCATGATATTGGTAAGGCTTCTGGTCAACAGCAGGCTATGAGTAGTTAAGTTTGGGGGCAGTTAAATATTATACTCAAATTTTCAATGGCAGGGAGGATGTCAGTGCCCCAACCCCCACATTTTTCAAGGATCAGCTGTACTTCTCTCTCCCTCACTAAAGTCTAAGGACCCTGGGGACAGATATTTGGTCTGTCCTTTCCCCTGCCTAGCACAGCGCGTAGCACACAGCAGGTGCGCAAGAAATGTTTGTTGAATGAATGGATTCAGTACATTCTGCAGTTGTGCTCAGAGAACACTTCTCTCTTCAACTAGATAACTTCCCTGAAAGTGGGGATTCTCCCACAGCACCCTACTCAGCACAGCACCACCTCAGATGCTTTGAAACTTAAACAAGTGGACGAGAGAGGTTTCAAACCACAAAGCCCATCCATGCATTAGCTCATCTGCCCCCACTGCTCAAGGAACGACAGTAGCAAACACTGAAATTGTGCTTTCTACTGGTCAAATACTCCGCAGGGTTTTAATTCAAAAAACTCACATGGTATCTTTGTGGTCTGGAATGTTATTCTCTGCATGTAAAAGGTGAGGAATTGGGGCGCAGAGAGGGAAAGTGACGTGCCCGAGGTGACAATCTAGGGATGGAGTCAGAAAATAGAGCCAGACAGTCGGACCCCGGAATCTGTGCCCTTGACCTCTATGCTATGCTCTTTCTCTTGACTTTGAAAACCAAGATAAATAGAAAAACAATTTAAAAAATACCTGAGAGAAGCCTTTGGACAGTAACACTCTGTCCCCCGGAGCTTACTCCAATTTTTTCTCTCAAAGTAGGTTACTAATTACAAATCTCTGCTCCAAATTAAGATGTCACTTGATAATCTTTTCCTTATAGATACAACATCAAGAATATGTTAACCTGAGGTTAGTGAGGCAAATAACTTTTTAGAAAATTCTTTCCATGAGAAGGTGGAATGAAGTTCTTCCCCAGAGCTATGAGAATGCAACCCCCAATTCTCAGACTCTGCTAGCCCAAACTTCTCCATCAATGCAAAACTGCCCATTCCCCTTTATGCTACATCATTTCAGTGTTAATACCCAGAAAGACCTTTGATTAATGAGATGTCTCAAGTAATTGGAACTTAATGCAACACTAAGACCCTGTGATATTAAGTACTCATTTAGATCAAAAATTCCTCATTGGGTCCAAGAATCTACATAAATTTAACCCATGTCGTCAATCATCTCTTTCTCTACTTTGTACGATCAGAAAGAGCACTAGAAACAGTGTTATGCCCCTCCAAAATTCATATGTTGAAACCTCTCTCCAATATTATATTTAGAGGAGGGATATGCTCAGGTCAAAAGCATGGCACCTCATGAATGGGGTTGTACCCTTATAAAAGAAATCCTCCCTTCCCCATTTTGCAATGTGAGGCCACAACAAAAAGATCTATGAACAAGTGTGTCCTCACCAGACACTGAATCTGCCAGCATTTGATCTTGGACTTCCAGCCAAGTTAGGACTGTGAGAAATAACTTTCTGTTGTTCTGTAAGCCCCCCATTCTGTGGTTTCCTATTATGGTAGCCCGAATAGAATAAGACACAGAGTGATTTGATATTGGGTTGACGGAGTGGAAGCCCTACAAAAATCTCAGTTACAAACTCCACTATACTCAGCATTCATTCATTCATTCATTGTTTCTTCACTAGCATCTACTAGTGCAGGCACTATGCCAATAGAGCATGAGGGCTGACATCACAGAATCCACAGTGTGTGGAGAGCTGACACGGACGCAAACACCACAGATAAGCGTGACCAACAGCGCCTGGCGCTAAGAGAGGGTAAAGGCCTGCGACCTGGCCACAGTGGTCAGGGAAGCCTTCTCTGAGGAAAAGGCTCTTTTGCTGAGACCTGAGAAGAGTAAGCGATGACCATGAAGAGGAGAGGGACAAGGCGGGGAGGACACTAAACATAGTGTTGCTGGGAAACCAGAACGTGCATCTGAGGACAGGCAATTGCGATGGGGCAGGGGATGGACAGCGGCCAGGGACACAGGCTGGACATTCAAAGCGGATAACACTCTGGATGTTTATTAGAAGGCTCTGGAGACTTTTAGGCACCATCATAAAGGGAAAGATGGGAAGACCATTCAGAAGGTGAAAGTGACCACAGGCGATACAGCAATCCGTTCTATTTGCAAAGGCAGAAAACTGAACGAACACGCAAAAGAGAGACCGGGAAAGGTAGGTAGCTAGGTGGCTACAAAAAGCAAAAAGATTTTCCTTGAGCTCCTTGGAACACTAAATGATGAGGGCACGCAGTCCCACCTCATAGTACAGTTATCCAGTGTCACCATCCTCAGTTAACTCCACAGGCCTGCAAACGTGATCCTGGTCTCCCACCTCAGTAACGTGAGGTCAGCTCATAGCCCATGAGGGGATGGGTCTATTCTGCACTGCTTTTTCCAAAACACACCAAAAAAACTATAATTTGTATATACCAATGTTACTAGGATACTAATTTTAATCTGCACAAAAATCATAGTTTTCCCACAGAAACATCATCTGAGAGTCTGTAAATTTTTCCATTATGTTCATAGACATTTTCACATATAATTTATTTCCTATTAACACGTATGTTTGGTGTCCTCTAAATAATGTGCGTTTTTGGGCCTCCCTGGTGGCACAGCTGGTCGAGGGCAGCGCTGTGGAGCTGTCGGCAGCTGCAGCGTGAATTCGATGCCCGGCCTAGGAGATTCCCACATGGTGCAGCAGACCTCTCCTGCCTTGCCCGCTGCTCCCCTCAGCAGTGTATTTCGGCCCATTTGCCTGTTCTGCTCCCTACTCTGTCTCTGGTGAACCCTCTCACCACCCCACACCTCTGGCCTGTACTCCAGCTTGTATACATAAATACATAAAATCTTTAAAAATAATAATAATCTGTGTTTTCCATGTGCTTAATCCATAGATGTATACTGCCTTTTAGTCACCCTTCATTCCCATCTCAACCCAAAAAAGACACGACTGTCTCTCGCACATGCGCACACACAGACAAACCCAGACTCACCCAACACTGCTACATGACAGACAACAGACCAAAAACTGCCTCTGATTCTGATAGTCAAAGCCATGGTCAGGAGAACGATCCAGCCTCTGCTTAGAAGAATCTGATAAAACACAGGACAGAGATGAGGCAACCCATCAAAGACCCCCTCACCAGCTAGTCAAAGAACAGAAAAAACAGGAAGGAGCTAGAACCTGAGACCCCAGCCCCACTCCAGGCCGGGAAGACAATCCTGTCAGCCCAGGGCGAGCACATTAAGCAGGCTGAGAGGTGTTGCAATGTGAAAAGCAATGTAGCTTCCTCGGATGACAGCAGAAGCCACGTCCGGCTTTTCACTGCCCTGGCCACCAACCAAGTTCACGCAGTGCAGAAATTTTGGATTGAATCGATGTGTTAACACCCTTGCTTTTCCAAATGTGGGGGATATATATCTAAGATTAAACCTGTAGAAACCAACCCCTAGATGTCATTGTTGCCGCTGAAATATCAAATCTAAGTCTTTGAAAGCTTAAATCTGAAGAGATAGCAACGTTAATCTGAATAAACCACTTAAATAATGCAAATTCAATTCACTTTCAATTTTTCAAAGCCAAGTCCAAAGTCTTCTGGACTTCTTAACCAAAATGTAACTAAATCTTAGGGTTTCAGCACATATTCAGTTGCCAGCAAAATCCACATTTAAGTTAAATAGGCTGAAAACTCAGGCACATGTGACATGCCTAACTGGGCTTACATCAAATTCCATGACTGATGAGCTGATTTTAAAATAGCTGGATGATTCTGGTTTCTTCTTTTCCATGTGTCCTCTGACTTCCATGCTTGCCTCTATGATCAGGGTTGGAGCCCAGTCTGTGTCCTCACTCGCCGGCACACTGCATGAAAAAAGGGGCTCACTGACCCTCCACCCCGTTTCCAATTAGTCTCAAGTACTTGGCTCTTCAAATAGATGTTTTGTGCTCGGTGTCCCTTATCGCCATTTCTTCCTTCCATTTTGTATCATTCCACTCCAAATCTGTGAAATAAGTACTTCTTGTTTACTAATCCTTTACTACTAGCAGGCACACTGATGCTTCATATTACAGTTCGACCTTTTTAAGCTTCAACAGTCCTATTAGCTAGATATCACTATCACCATTTACAGAAGAAGGCACAGAGAGGTTAACTAACTTACCCTAAATCACACAACTAGGAAGGTCTAGGTTTTGAGTTCAGGGGTGAAGCCCAGACCACAGTCTAGATTTTTAGGGCCTCTCTGAGGTCAACTCTCAGGCCTCTAAATGGACACCATTTTTATTCTCTCTCCCAAGCCCCCTGCTTTCAACCTAAAGTCCCATCTTCCAAAAAGACTGTGTCGCTCCTCAAATAAAGTGTATGCCTAGGACTATGTGTGCTCAGTGAAATCACTTTTTCATTCGTGAGTGAGTGTGTACTGAGCGTAGTAGCATTCCAAGCCTGGTCCTGGGCAGGGACACTACCAACGAGAGCAACACTGACAAGCTCCCTGGCCTCTTGGTGCTCACTCCCCAGCAGGGCACACGGGCGTGGGGGTAAGATGGCACAGGGAACGAATGATCACAGAGCCAAGCCCACAAAGCTGTGTGAGATAAGACAAGCAGAGCCCCTGACTCGGGGTGCTGCACCAGATGTCTGTTCCCTGTTTCTGCCTGGGCCAGCCCTGGTCCCCACATGCCCTTCTGAGCCAAGTTCACCCCACTCCTCACACCAGGCAGAGTGCCTTTCAAGGTGCAGACACCCTGTGTCCACCTTCACCTCTCACCTTCATACTACTGGTCTGTTTTCTTCCACATACCAAGCTAATCTAGTCAGCTCAGGCTCACCCCCTAGCCCACCCACAATCAGCTAGTCACAGGCTCGCCTCCATCTCACTTGAGGCATGAGCTGAGGGAGCGGGGCTGGGGCCAGAAGGATGGGACCTGGTCAACTGCTCATGAACTTCACATGTGCCCTGCAGCCCTACTCATGCCCAATTCTGGATGTCCCACTGCCGCCTCCCAGCAGGTTTCTGCAGGGCCCTTCCGACCTTATGGCTTGCCAGAACTTAAGATCAGCAGTCTGGCCTCATGGCCAAAAAGGGCATGAAAATTACAGTGTGGACTATCTCCGGTGCCATATGCATTTTCCTTCCCTTTCTCACCCATGTCTTTTTCTCCATGAAATAAACATCCCAGAAAGTCAAACAGTAAATGGTGATCCTCACGCTTGGTCTCCCAGAGTGTAAGAGGGGCTCAGAGGTAGAGAACCTTAGCAGGTAGACTACTTGCTGTCTAGGTTATCCACTAACTGATGTCTGAGGAAGCAAGAAGTGGAACTCCCAGCCAGCTGATGTTGATGCTAGTGGCTTCTCCTAGTCTATCACCTCAAGAGGAGCTGTCAAAATAACAAATGACACATTTTTAGGTCACAGGATTACCCCTTAGCCAGGCTCCCTGGGTTTGATTAGCAGTTTCTTTTCCTCTTAGTGTCTTTCTTCATCTTCTTCCCCCTCTTCTTTTCATTTTCTTCCTCTGCCCCTCTCATCAATAAAGGTCACCGCTTTAAGGAAACTGCTTCTCTGAGAAGAATGTAACAGTATCCTATTATAATCACATTGTCTTGTTCAGAAGCAGGTGGTATTACCTGTCAACAGGGTTTTGGATAGAGCGAATAGCTGCCACCCAACTCAGCTGAGACTCCTGGGCAGATAAAGTGGCCAAAGGAGACAGCCCTTTGGAGGTCTCAAAATCTCATTTTCATTCCCCTTGTGGAGAAGAGACTGACTTTATTGACGAAGACGACTGAAAATTGCTTGAGCGTTCCAATAAGCAGTCTGCACTGAAGCAGAGAGACAGTCTGGCGGAGGCGAGCGCCCTGCTCCACCGAGCCCCGCTCTGCCGCAGCGCAAGTCTGTGGCATATGCAGACCAGACTGAAAGGAGCCTCCTGACGGCCTCCCAAGCAGCCCCTCTCCACCTCCACTCCCAGCCTGCTGATGCCTTTCCTGGATCCCTACCATAAATCAAAATGATTTCAGGGAATCTCTGCCAGAAGCCAAACTCTTCGCCTGATGAGAGGCCCCGGGGGTCAGGCCTGGGTTAGCCGGACAAGTCCCTCCTCCCTAACTTGACTGCACATACCAGGTCAGCCACTAGGTGTCACCACCATTGATTCCCGTCCTTAGACCCAGGTCCTGGGTGTGATTCCCAGGAGCTAAGGAAGCTGTGTATAGATCTCCTTAACAACCTAGACCACAGGGCTTCTTTGGATGTTATGACAGCGTGAGCTTCTCGCCAGGCCTCTTCTAAACTAGCAGTTAGAGGCTCAGGCCCAAAACAGTGGAGCTGAAAGTTAAGCAAAACCAACATCAGCTAGAGCAAACCCCAGCTCGCATACAGGCTACCCCGGTTCTTTCCCCAGTTCTTCCTAATCATCATCGGTTGTTGTGTAGCCTGCTGGTTTATTCGTGTCCTCAATAAGACATAAATTAGTATGTGTGCCTCGTAGCACGAGAGACTTTAGACATCGATGTACTGCTGAAATAATGTCGGTCTGAGGCTTTTAAGAGAATGAATGACAGATGGATAATTTATGATGATTCTGGAGACCTGAACTATAATTATGAAGTATTTCTAGGTATATATTCACGATGCAAAGTGCAAGGAACCCAGAGCTAATGTTAATTTATTACTGGCAGCTGTATATATAATAATATATCGTGTCTTTTAATCTTACATTCCTTCTGACTTACATCAAGCAATCTTTTCATTCATTAATAAAATCAAACCTTGCCATTATTCTTAATGATGAAGTCCCATTTTGAACCAGAGGATTCCTATAATTAAACTCTGTACATCCATATAGAAGACATCTGAAGCTCAAAAAAAAAGGAACTTCGTATTTTACAAGCAGGATGAACACATTAGGAAGACAGAGCCCACCTGCTACAGTCCCAGGAGAGCTACCGCTTGTGTTCATCTTCTCAGTTCACACGAGCACAACCTCTTCCCTTCAGCCCTCCTGCCTCTTCTCGCCCTTTCCTATCTTCCCTTTCTCGAAGCAGGATATTCTAAGTGTACCTTTTTTAACATCTTGATAAAATTTACAACTAAAAGAAATACAGGCTAGTATGTGTCTGCTAGTTTCTGTGCTGTGCTGAGGACTGACATTAGTCTCTTCAAAAGAAATCTAATCTCATGACACCATAGACAAGGTGTTCCCCATGAGTAGCAAGGCAGGAAATACGTTGCTCTTTTCCTCAAATTTCAACTGGTTTAGCCTCTCAATCGCTTACAACCAGCCAACACCTTGGCAACAACTCACTGCACCACCCTTACACGTCCCAAAACTTCAACAGTCTCTGATTTCAGCACTGTTGGTGGAGCTCAAGCACACGCTACGTATTTTCAATCTCCCCAATGATTTCAAAAGATACAGAGGCATGATACTTACGGAAGAAGACCTTCAACCTCATCAATTAATTAATGATCCCACAGTGGGAAACTTAGATGTGAGGAGATAGGGATTCAGTTATCTAAGTCATCACTCCTCTGGAGACAAAATCTGATTTCACTGAGTAGGTGATAGCTGAGTAAGCAAATTTCCTACCTATAATACCAAATCTTGGTTAATTAAATTGTGATACATAACATTCTGTGGCAAGCAAACGCACCTAAAAGAGTTTTAGTGAGATGTCCATAAGTTCAATGGAAGTTCATTTGAATGTTTTTTAATTACTCTGACTTAAAACTTTAGTGTTATTTTCTGGAGAGCTCTGTAAAGGGGACGTAAGTACTGAGGTTTTCCTCCACTGGCTTTTTGGAATTGTCTAGGTTTTTCTTACAGATTCTCCACCTTAGACCTTCTCTGTATTCAGGAATGAAGGTCCTGATCCTTTCATTAACATTCCAGTCTGCTTGTGATGGTGTCTTTCTACTGGTTCTTCCTCTCTAGTTACTTGGATGTAGGGAGGGGTATCAGCTGAAGTAACAAACAGCTCCAAGACATCACCTTACATATCCATGCAGGGGCAGCTTGGGGTTCAGGTCATCATTGCCACCCTAAAATGTAGGCTGACAGGATAGCCACCATTTTCAACATTGCCAAGGGAAAGAGAGTACTCCAAAGGGAATTGCACTGGCAAATAAATGCTGCAGGAGGGAGGCAGCACCCCTCCCTTCCACACACACTTCAATAGTCAAATCAGTCACAGGCCACAACTACAAACCAGGAAGAAGACAGGAAAGTTCTATCTAGCCTTCTGCAACAAGAGGGATATTGGAAATAGCAGGTAAATACCAACAACAGTGACAGCCACGGGAACTTCTAAGATACACTGACCACCTCTTACTTCAGAATTTTCTTATTTTCCCTCAACAGTAGTTTCTCCACTTGGTGCCCCTTCCTCTGATCGAATAATTCTCTGATTTCTGTTCTGCCCACTTCAGATTCATGAATCTAATAAATAAGTTAAGAATTATTATTTTAAAGAAACACCTCTCTCCAGATAGTTATAAACTAATTGTCTGTGTGACATGAAGAAATTTGCACATTGTTTGTTCTCAATTTCCCCTTTTCACCTATTTCTGGTTTTCCTTATTTGTTTGTTTTTTCCCCCTTCCACCCGCTCATGCTCAACCCTTTACTCTTCTTTCTTCTTAGTTCTTTGGTCCAGTTGGCAAAGGAGTCTATGGAATAGCAGAATTCTACTTTTGCATCCTGCAATACTGTTTGCACAGTGACTAAGCTTTGACTATTTCTCCCACTTGATCAGAGTTTAGCCTGCTGCAAAAGCCTCTTAATATATCTGGACGTCCCCAGGCAGAATCTCAACGGCATAGCCCAGTCCATTAGTACAAGAGGAATCGTCGCTTTTATTCCCATACTGCTGTTCGTGGCCACCAACTGCACAAACCCCCAGGCCCCAGCCTCCAGCTGTGTAGTTACAAATCTACCAACACTGCCCAACATGCCAGGGGAGGTGAGCAGACAGCATCACTCACTTTGTATTGGGCTATGTCAGCAAGAGAAGCAACACGGGGGCCGCTCATTCCCCTCGTGGGTGACAACGTGGTGTCCTCACAGGACTGAGGTAGTGTCGCTGGGTCAAGCCACTGAGTCTGCCTCTAGAACCCCGAGGATGAGTTATTGTAAATTCTCAATCTCTCGAGCAAATAGATCTCTTAGGGCCAATTTTACCCCTCAGTCACACCTACAATCCTGTCAGGAAGCGAGTTCGGACCTCGACATTTTAGCCATAAAGCCACACAGAAAGGACAGCCCAACCAAAAGCAGTCAAAATCAAATCAAATCAAATCCGAAGTACAGGGCCGAAAAGAACGTCCATGTAAGTTAACTGCTGCAAGAAGCTGAGGGCAGAGAGGAGGGCACAAGAAGAGTTGGGCAACGTGGGAAGATTCCAAAGTTAACACTAACTTCTAGCCCAGACGACCACGGAGAGGGCTAAGCAGGGGCCTCGAGAGCCCCACAGGTCATAACCGAGGAGGAGGGTAGCGAGCCAACCCGGAACCTCCTTCGCACTCACCCGGCTTCAGCGCCCCGGGATGCCCGTGGGCGGAGCCTGAGCATCGCTCCGCCCCCGCCGCCCGCCACTCGGGTCACCTGACCTGCCCGCAGCTCACGTGATCCAGCCCTTGCGCCGCCATTTTGGAGCTCCGGATGAGGAGGGGGAAAGCGGGGGAAAAGAGGGAAAAGAGCCGGGAGAGAGGTGGGCGAGGAGGAGGGCGAGGGCACGGCCGGGCCCCTGGCCAGCCAAAGGAGGCTCGCGGAAGCAGCAGCTGCCGCCCGACCGCAGGTACAGCGCCCCGGGGCCGCCCCTCCGCCCGCCGATAGCGCCGCCGCCAGCCATGTGCGTCCTCCCCTCAGGCCTCTACCTGCGCGCCGCTTCCTCCTGAGCCGGCCGACACACGCCCGGTGCTAGCCCCAGGCCCCAAGTTCCGTGTCCTCTTTCGGTCCTCTGTGCCGCCCAAAGCAAAGCCCGCTGAGACCCCGGGCTTGCCCTGCGGTTGTGGGTGGGGGGAACCTGCCGCTCCCAGCCTAATTTCACCAGTCTGCCCCTCAGGCCGGCCGGCTGAAGCGTTGCTTCCTTCCCCTCTGCGTTTGTGAGACCGCTTAGGCCAGCCGGGATGGAACTAACAACTGTGGCCTCGCGTTATCTCTTGGTTACTCTTCTCAACCTCCCCCCCCCCACCCTTGCCTCAGCTAACCTCCGCTTGCTGTAGGAAAAAAACTAGTTACAGAAAGGAACTCCTAGCTTTCTGCACCTCTTACAAACCTCTTTTAGAACATGGTCTCCCCCTGAGATCATTGGGAAAAGCGCCCACCTTTTAAGACCTGCGGGCAGCTGAAGTGAATGGTTTGTGTGAAAGGCCTGGATGATTAATTAGGCGGAGGCCACCATCCCAACCCGTAGGCGATCTTTTTGGTTAACTGCAGTGGGTTGTAATTTGCTATCCTTCTGCATCTCTCTTATCGGAGATTACAGGAACGATCACCTCCTTGAGTTTGTACTTCTTCAGTACTCCACTGTGACTCAGTGTTTGGGTTGCGTTATTGATTAAAAGAGAAAGTCTGACCCTTCGTTCCTTTATTTCACTAACTCGTTTAAAATTAACTTGAGGGGAAGACCAAAGACGAACTTTCTGGCAATGAACTGTTAGCCGCAATCGATAAAATAGCATTCCAGGTGAAACGAATAAGCATTCCCTCATCTTTTACATTCACTCTAGGTAGATTAGAAACAGTGGCAAAAAAAAAAAAGGTAGGGCCAGGACAGGAAAGTGCATTAGAAAATATATAGGTGAGTACGCATCCTGTCTTTTCCTGCTGCTTTTCAGCCCACTATGCTTGTAGAACTGTTTGAAGTTTGCAGAATCATCCTTTAGATTATATTTTTCATGTAAAAAAAGCAATATACAATTTACTCTTCCTGATTAATGGTCAGTAAGACCAGTAATATTTTGATTTGATTAAATTCTGAGCTAAAACAGGATACACGATTATTCTGAGTTTACAGAACAGTTTTTTCTAATTTGTGCAAAAGCCTAAAGTCTACTTGTTTAATAAGTTCTGTCAGCTTGCATCACATGGCTGGGGTGCATAGTCAGCACTCTGAACATCTTTTTGGCATAGAACATTGAGAAATTTTTCACTGCCAAAGGGGAAAAAAAAAATCATTGCTTTGTTTCACAAAAAGAAAAAAAAAAAGGAAAGAAATGTTTGATACTATATACTTTCATTCTTGGCCACAGCTGGATTTGAAGATTGATCCAGGGGACTGTATTTATTTCAGGATTTGATTTGAAAGACACTGGCTCTGCCTGTAACAGCCATGTAACCTTGGGTAAGTCACTTCAACTGTGATGAGTGTTTCCTTATTTATAGGATTGTATAACACCTACTTGGCCCACAGAGTAATGACAATCAAACACACTAACATGTTTGATAGAGCCTACCTGTAAAAGGCCCATACTCTTTTCACTGTTGATACATCATAAATTTTTGTTCTCATTCAGAAATAAGAGGAAACCTGGTATATTAAGAAAGGTTGGATTTAGAATCAGATAGGCCTGAATTCAGTTCTTCAAGCAGTTACTACTTTACATCTGTGAGTTTCATGTTGCTTATCTGTAAGAAAGAGACTAGTATTACCAGGAATTACTGAAATAACACAGAATTCCATAAGCACTACTCCCTGGATTGTGGGCTCCTCCTGGACAAACATTCCCTCTTAACCCATTTTCATAGCCCCTAGCACTATGCTTGGCACATTATTGGTGCTCAGTAAATGTTAAATCTGAATACTGGTTAACATTAGTTAGACCTTATGTCTTAATTGCAGCTGCCAAATAAGAATATTTTCTCAGACTAAATGCCAACTTAGAAGTTTTAGACTATAAAATTCATGGAGTTATGATATTCATACTCAGTTTCTTCTTAGTGGCAATAATTGTATTAAGCTAAGGAGTCAATTCAGATACGTTATCGTCAATAAGGTAAATCTATAAATAATGTGTAAACAGTTCTGAGAAAATTTGTTACAGACAGCTTATAATTCAGGAACATGAAGTTGAACCAGCACTGCTCTCTTGTTTTGTGTTTTTGTATCTGAGGACTCTCAAACCCACAGAAACAGTGACTTTCCAACACACAGCTACCAGAGGGCCCTCTAGGAGAGGTGCCTCCGAGTGTGTGCCCCTGCTTTCTTTTGGCTGAGCCAAAATAAATGTTTTGTGTTTTAGAATCACAATAATCTAGAAGAATGAGGACTTGGCCATTACTTACTTGGACAGTTTTTTCCAGTTGGAAAAAAACAAATTCTTAGTCTAAAAGGGAAAGCTCTTATAATACACTGAACTGTCTTTATGCTTACACAGTAAATTACAGCCTTTCTCCAGTCGCACTCAGGCCCACATGAATTGTTCAATTTGATTTATGATAACCGTACTGCTATAACTGAAAGGAGCTAATTAGATATACAAATAAACTGAATAGCAAATTACAAGGAAATAAAGACAACTGAAATAATTTGGCTCTTTACTTGGGAAAGACATTAATTACAAGCTTTTGCCTGTGGAATCTGTTGTCTAGGAAAAATTTGAGACTCACTAGTAAGGGTGTAGAATTTTTCTGTTTTAGGCTACAACTCTTACTTATTTGTAACAATTTGATATGTTTGATGTAATGTTGTTAACATCTAAAAACTTCAAGCAATAACCCCCCTGTTTTCCTCTTGCCTCTAGTCTTTCCTCCTAGTAGAATTCCTGCTCAGCCATACTGATCTTTTTACTAACCCCTACATGCTATGCTTATTTTCATTTCTGAAGATACCATGTATGGGCTGCCTTCCTTGTCTGTCTTACCCTTGTGGCAACAGAAATCTAAGAAAACAAATGACACATTCAAATTAGGATAATTCAAATTAGGAGGGTATTTGTACAAATATCTTCATAATAAAGATGTGAGATATATAAGCAAGCCACAGGAATATTCTGGTTATCTAGAGCTAACGGTGACAGAAGGGAAAGTCTTCTAGAGTAATCTGTCTGGAGAGAATGGCCTTCTGTTGAGTAATGTGACCAGACCAAGGGCATCTAGAAGGAGGTAACTGAGGGAAAGGAAATGAGTACCTCAATCCCATTCAGCTGTATCCCTCTGCTCCAAGGCTCCCCATTGGTGTAACTCAACCAGAAATAAGAGGGCGTGGGAGCCTAATGATGTAATCCCTCTTGAGACAAAGAGTGGAGAGTGGGGAAGAGGAGACAGCCTAGAGGAGTAATGGATGACTTCTGGTGTGCCTGTTTGGACTGTAGTTTACATCTTTCCTCTTCAAGAAGCCTTTGCTTAACCTTCCCACACCAAAACAAATCCTCAGGTCTCTGTTAGGATTTGGTTATTGATAGCCTCCTTCTTCCTGTCTTACCTGTGGAATCTGTTGCATTGCTTAAAAGCCATTCATTCTCGGGGCCTCCCTGGTGGCGCAGCAGTTGAGCGCTGCGCTGTGGAGCTGTCGGCAGCTCGCGATGTGAGTTCGACGCAGCCGGGGAGAATCCCACATGGCTCGGCAGACCTCTCCTGCCTCGCCCGCTGCTCCCCTCAGTAGTGTATTTCTGATCTGCCTGTTCTGCTCCCCGCTCTGTCTCTGGTGAACCCTCTCGCTGCCCCACGCCTCTGGCCTGTACCCCAGCTTGTATTAAAAAAAAAAAAAAGGCCATTCATTCTCTTAAACTTCTAAATACATTTGGATTATTCAGCCAACTCAGTTTTAAACTATAAAGTTTTAAATTTTTCCCATTCTTCTGGTACTTTCCTTGGGGCTTTGCACATAACAATTTTTTCTCTTACTGTTTATTTTGAATTTTTTTTAATGTTTTCTTAAGTAGAAAGAATAAGATGGTGAACTCCTAGGTACCCATCTCACAAATTCAGTTACATAATTTGCCATTTTTGTTTTTATTCCCACCCAACTACCTCATTGGCAGTCTTTTCTAAACTTGCATTTGCATCGGTTTCTTGGAGACCAAGGCTAGTGTGCAAATGACTATAACCCACGGTGTCATCACTGTTCAGCCACCTGGATTGTACTTGTGTTCCTGATCTCTCTTGTCATTTAAATAAATTTTACCTCACTTAAAACATTCAGTCCCAAAACTGCCTTGGTGGCTGAAGTGAAATTTTTATAAAAATGTCAAGAATTGGCCTTAAGGTCAGTTTAACTTCTCTATTACGAGATGTTTATGTTACTTTTTTTTAAATCAGAGACTTCTGTTTTAATGAGACTTAACTTGTGAGTTGATTTTGCCATGTGGATCCAAACTGGCTGTCAGGTGTTTCTTGATGTATTTTATGTTGTCATATCTGTTTTATAGCTGCCATTTCTGTACTTATTCCCAAATGTATGCAGTCTCTAAAATGAGATACTTACATAAATGTTCAGGGGAAATTGGAGCATCTGCTGCAAATTTCCATTAGCTCTTAATGCCTGAGCAGACACAGCTTTAAAAATCTGAGTGCTTTGTCAGATTCTTTTGTATTAGTCTTTTTCTTGAGATAGGGTGAACTCCTCCTCTTCTTCATTTCACTTTCTTTTTAAGGTACACACTGAAATATCCACAGGGAGCAATTTGCACCGCTCCGTCTCTCTCCTATTATATCATTAGTAGAAGAGGAATAACATGAGTCACCTTTCTAACCCTGTGGGTGTGCAAAGTCTGCTGAGCAGATACTCAACTTGTTAATCATCAGATTATCAATCAGCCTACATGGATATCATATTTCTTGGCAAGGAGACCTCACACCTACAATAGAGCCCCATATCTTGTGCAAGAAATTGAATGTTCTAGAAGTCACATTAACTAACACCTGACTGAAAGAAAGCTTTAGATGGGTAATCCTAAAGGGAACAAAGAGCCTAAAAATGTGGAATTCTATGAAAGTAAAGTGAGTTACGAAGTCCTGAAGGGTTTTACTAAAATGAATTGTTCCCCATCTGGTCCCCTCTTTATAGTGATTTGAGTATCAAGATTTCAGAACACTTTTGTTCTTCTACTTCAGATGTAAAAGGAACTAATCCTTTGAGAGGTTGAGAGCCCTCTGGTTTAGGAAAGAAAATGCTCAAAGGATTGACCTTTAGCTGTCATTCTGAAGACTGGGTGCATTTCTTGCAGGTAGAAGTGGCAAAAGAGGGGATCTGCTCTGATCCCCTGAGCAGAGTAGTAGGAAGGAAGAAAGAGGCAAAGCCCACAGTAAAATGTTTGCCTTCTTGCCTAATGTGAACCTAGATAAAGAAAGTGAGTGTGCCAGAAAGAGTGGCAAATAAGAGAGGAAAAGTCCTAACTGCTGCCAGGAGTTGATGTAGGAGAACTGGCACCAAGCTGGTCAGGCATTGGTGGGGTCTGGTGGGACTTAGCACTGGAGTCTTACCTGTTGACCAGTCACCTGGAAGAAGAGGAGCCTCAATCCACCTCCTGCAATCAGAATTCAGAGCCTGTGACTGAAGTTTGCAAAAGTATGGTCTTTGGTCTCTAACTAGTGCCACTAAAAATTTTGTTGGCATTTATTTAATGTTGTGAGTAAGATCCCAGAATGCACCTAAAATGTGGAAAAACAAAACTTGTTGCTGGAAAGAAGCCCAACCTTAAAATGTGATCCAAGTCAACAAATTAATCTCACTTTAAGCCAAAGGAAATGTTTGAAATGAAAATACTGCCAGGAAACAGAGTGTTCAAGATTCAGGCTGAAAGAGAATATGAGTATTTTATGTTTTGTGACTTCCTTGGCCTTAATGCTTTACTAGAAACTATGGTTAACCTTTCTAAAGATTCTGTGCATATGTAGACCTGAAACAGCTGGGAGATCAGTTGTGTTTTTGTTTTCGTTACCCCCCCCCTCCCAACTTCTCCAGTGCCCTTTTCCTTTTCAGGAAAAAAAAAAAAAAAAACTATATGTGTATGAGTAATACTTGACCACTAATATGACCTCTAGAAAAAAGCCACAGCACAGTTTGCGGTTTATCTTCAGGAAGATAAAGCAAAGGAAGTAAAAGGAGGAACTGGATTATTGCTTGTCTTTGGTTTCATTTGCATCATAGTTCTTGAAATTCACTATGCCTTTTATAATAGGTTACATGACTGTATTTTCACAATTCCACAGATGTGGGAAGAAAAAACTGGGTATTTATTTTGGTAATAAAACTGCAATTATATTTTGTGTCAGAAGTGATCTTCCAAGTCAATTTGTATTAATCATGTATCGACTTTATAAAATGATAGTTGATGGTAATATTATTAAGGAGGTTCCATATACCAAAGGAATGGCTACATTAAGCTAGGAGTAGGAAGCTTTTTGGTTTTTTGGGATTGTGCCAAGAAGGAGTACCAGTTGAGTTCTGCTGAATGTCTGGGGGAAAGAAAACGATGGAAAAAAGAGATAGAGACTGTTCAAATCATTAACAAAGAAAGCAATGAAAGGTGGGAAGGTCTGCATCATCCATTTTGATAGGAGGTAA
Source organism: Scalopus aquaticus (assembly GCA_004024925.1). Taxonomy (NCBI): domain Eukaryota; kingdom Metazoa; phylum Chordata; class Mammalia; order Eulipotyphla; family Talpidae; genus Scalopus; species Scalopus aquaticus. The sequence goes on along the minus strand of PVIJ01000533.1, from coordinate 188,250 downwards.
CATGCCAGACAATTTCTAAAAGATTGAAGTCTGTGTTGGGGGTAGCCAGGTATATTAATATGCAGCTCCCAGGTAGAAAATACTTCGTTAACTTAGACTCTGAGATTACCCTAGAATTGAATTATGGACCTGTACTTGCATGACATGGTGTTTTTGTTGTATATTGTCCTTTCTAGATATGGACGAAAGCAGCAGTGTTGCCATGTTGGTGCCAGATATTGGGGAACAGGAAGCTATATTGACCGCTGAAACTGTCATCAGTTCATCCTTGGAAATTGATGAACAAAAAAAAGTGAAAACAGATCCATTAATCCATGTTATCCAAAAATTAAGCAAGATAGTAGAACATGAAAAGTCACAGAAATGTCTTTTAATTGGAAAAAAGCGCTCGCGGTCAAGTGCTACAACGCGGTCTCCTGAAACTGAAGAACTAGGTGAGATTCCAGCTAAAGTAACCCAGTCACCTGCTGCTGGTATTAGAAGGGCTGAGATGTCGCAAATGAATTCCACCCCTGACTCTCTTGCCCAGAACGATGGGAAGGCCATGTCGTACCAGTGTAGCCTCTGTAAGTTTCTATCATCATCTTTTTCTGTGTTGAAAGATCACATCAAGCAGCATGGTCAGCAGAACGAGGTGATACTAATGTGCTCAGAGTGCCACGTTACATCTAAGAGCCAAGAGGAGCTTGAAGCTCACGTGGTAAATGACCATGAAAATGATGCCATCAGCCATCCTCAGTCGAAAGCCCAGCAGTGCATAAGTCCCTCCAACTCCTTGTGTCGGAGAACCATGGATAGAAACAATGAAACCATTCCTGACATCCCAGTGAGTGTGGAGAACCTGCCAAGTCGCACGGTCCAGACTGCGTCCGTGGCAGAAATGGGTAGGAGAAAGTGGTACGCGTATGAACAGTATGGCATGTACCGGTGCTTGTTTTGCAGTTACACTTGTGGGCAGCAGAGAATGTTGAAAACACACGCCTGGAAGCATGCCGGCGAGGTGGATTGTTCCTATCCAATCTTTGAGAATGAAAACGAGCCCCTCGGTTTGCTAGACGCCTCTGTAGCTGCTGCACCCGGTGGCGTTGACGCCGTGGTCATTGCTATCGGGGACAACGAACTGAGTATCCACAACGGGCCTTCCATTCAGGTGCAGATCTGCAGCTCGGCGCCGTTACCATCTGCGGCTCCTTTAGAGCAGAGCGTGGAGGGCAGAGTTCACCTCAGTCAGTCAGTCACCCTTGACCCTCACGAGGAAGAAATGCTAGAGGTGATTTCTGACGCGGAGGAGAATCTGATCGCTGATAGCCTGCTTTCGTCCGCACAGAAAATCATTAGCAGCAGCCCAAACAAGAAAGGCCATGTTAACGTGATAGTGGAACGCTTGCCGAGTGCTGAGGAAACACTTTCCCAGAAACGTTTCCTCCTGAATGCTGAAATGGAAGAGGGGCAAAACCTGAGCCCGGCGGAAGCCCCAGTTAGGTGTGAAGGCACAGATGAGATTTACCGTGCTGATAAATGTACTGTCGATATCGGGGGGCTCATCATAGGCTGGAGCAATCCGGAGAAAGAGGACAGTGAGTTAATAAATAAAGGACTGGCCTCTGATGAAAACGCCCCACCAGGCCGAAGAAGGACGAATTCTGAGTCTCTTAGGCTACACTCGTTAGCTGCAGAAGCGCTGGTCACAATGCCTATAAGAGCTGCAGAACTAACAAGAGCCAACCTTGGACACTACGGGAATATAAACCTCCTGGCTCCAGATACCGGACAAAGGCAAGTAGATAGTACATTGGCGGCGTATTCCAAAATGATGTCACCGCTTAAGAACTCTGCAGATGCATTAACTACTTTTAACCAAAGCAACTCTACCTTGGTAGCACTCCCAGAGGGTCGGCAGGAACTGTCAGACGGGCAAGTGAAGACAGGCATTAGCATGTCCTTACTGACTGTCATTGAAAAGTTGAGGGAAAGGACAGACCAAAACGCTTCAGATGATGACATCTTGAAGGAGTTACAGGATAACGCCCAGTGCCAGCCCAACAGCGACACGAGCGTGTCGGGAGGCAGTGTGGTGGAATACATCCCGAACGCCGAGCGGCCCTACCGCTGCCGCCTGTGCCACTACACGAGTGGTAACAAGGGCTACATCAAGCAGCACCTGCGGGTCCACCGACAGAGGCAGCCCTACCAGTGCCCGATCTGCGAGCACATAGCTGACAACAGCAAAGATCTGGAGAACCACATGATCAACCACTGTAAAACCAGAATATACCAGTGCAAGCAGTGCGAAGAATCTTTTCATTACAAGGTAAGCATTGACTGGTGAGATGACCGAGAGAACCTTCAAATTTAGATCACTGGGGGACCGGCCAGCCACCTCATTTATACATAGGAAACTGAGACCCAGCAAGTCCGGGAATGTTCCCAGGGGATCCCAGACTAATCAGTGTCAAAGCTGTGACTGAAGTCTAGGTACTTTCTGGGCAGGGTACCTGCCCCCCTGCCTCTGTCTCACGGTGTTTTTAATGTGTTGATTTAAAATGGCAAGGGAATGTCCAGCAGAGTGAGAGTACACACACATTTGACATGCACACTTTTAATCCTGCATCATTAGCACAAAATTTTTCTCCTTTCCGTAGCCCCAAAATACAAGTCATTTCAACTGCTACACAACCAGTAAACCTGTTGTGTATCAGAGGGGGAAAGGGGGCTGATTGAACTTCGTGGAAGACAGTGCGGTGGATATGTGCTCTTTGTGTGAGCAGTTTGAGAGCCTTTCAAAGCTTTATCTGTCCTTGCCATCATATGCACTGCCTTTAGACCAAAATCAGCATGAGGGTGCCTCCCTGGTGGCCTAGGGGTTAAGTCTCAACACTATCACTGCTACAGCCTGAGTTCAATCCCCGGCCAGGGAGTTAACCCACATATGGCGCAGCAGACCTCTCCTGTCTTGCCTGCTGCTCCCCTCAGCAGTGTATTTTAGTTCGCCTACTCTGCTCCCCACTCTGTCTCTGGTGAATGCCCTTAACCCCCCGCACCTCTGGCCTATACCTCAGTCCTTCTATACCCCCCCCCCCCAAAAAATAAAAAATCACCATGAAATACTATTTCTTTAAGGAAACTTGTATTCGTTGAATCACTGGTTTAGGAGTTTTCGTCTTCCATGTGCCAGTTGACTATTTGACCAAAAAAAAATCCTAAAGGACTAACTGGGATATGGACTTTTTCTTTACTGCTGTCCAGAGCTGGGGTCTGACTGGTAGTAAAAAAGTAATCAGGATCTTTCCTCAAGCCCTGAGTCTGAGGTTCACCACCATTTGGATTGCCTCATGAAATTGTAACCATCAGACAAGTAGACATTTACATCGCCTGCAAAGGCAGGCAATTTCCCGAATTTTCCAGCAGTTTCTTTTGTCGCTGAGTTCCTGAGTGATGGGGTGTATATGGTGAAGGAGGATATCCTTGGAGAGCCAGCTGTTGGGTGACTGTCAGGTGTCTCTTACACATTTAGTTAATATTTAAAGGCAAAAAGTAGCAAGAGTTCAGCACTTACCAGTTGGATTTCTTTTGGAAAAGTGTCGATTTATCCTAAACATTGTTCTTTCCTTGAGCTGCCAGTGTTGAGTGAGCAGGCGCGCCCCTGCAGGCGCCTCCCCTGAGACAGCCGGGGCTTCCTCTCAGAGACCGTGAAAAGAACTGCCTTGTTGATGAGATTGAGATCTCCGGTGTCTCTCTTTCCATACATTGTCATGTGGGTCAACTCTTTCTGCACATTTGACTTCAAAATATTAGTAACATGTTCTAGACCATAGAATCATCGGCTCCTCCGTAGCCTCCGGGTGACCGAGCATGGGTACTTCCTGAAAATCACATACTAGTTTCTCTTAATTTTTTAGAGTCAACTGAGGAATCACGAGAGAGAGCAGCACAGTCTCCCAGACACCTTGTCAATAGCAGCTTCTAATGAGTCAAGAATCCCCAGCGATACGGCCGATGGAAAGTGTGTTCAGGAAGGTATCTGCATTTTCTTATACAGGCTGCATGACAAGCATGTGAAGTGCAGAATGCCAGCGGTTGTCATGTGGGTGATTGTATAAGTACAGCTACATGCATTCTCTTCTGTTTTTATACTTTGAATGGGAGTGAATCTTCTGTTCCTAAGGAATTTCTGAGCATTAAGGGAAGCCCGTTATTACTAGGTCCTAGGGAAGAAGTGCTCTCTTCGTGAGTCCACAGCGTCAGCTGCGTGGTTGGTGCTGTGATGAAGTGTGTGCTGTCCTGCGGGAGCCAGGTCACAGCATCAACCCTCAGGAGGGGACGCGCTCACCAGCCAGGGAAGCTGCAGCAGAGCCGCAGCCCCCCCCCCCCCCCCAATGCTGGGTGACCCACAGGGAACATGGCTTTCGCAGATGGCAAGCCCCCGCCTCAAACTGGAGCTGAGCCTTCCTGCTGTGCTCTTTATTCTTATCCAAGCCTGACTGCCAGGTTTCATCTGCATTATTTAAAAAAATAAAAACTACAGGATCTTTTTATGTACTAGCTAGGTACCAGTCGGCCAAGTTTCTGCTAATAGGAATATTAGACTGAAAAGATTTAATTAGTTTCATGAAAAGGCTGATGCCACATTCGGAGAATTAGGGATAAAGCTTAATAAGCTGTGCTTCCTTGCCTCAGCTCCCTTGAATTGATATGTGCTAAATGTCTCAAGCGTGGTACATCGTGTTTATGGGAAATAAAACATATTGGGGTGACTTTCCTTTTTAGACTTCCTAAGAATTAAAGTTAGAAACAACTGCAGAATAAAATGTTTTACCATAATGCTTCATTAAATTATACCCCAGAAAGCATAACCGATTCTAGAATGTTTTTGAAAGAACTGATTTTGACACCACTGTAGCACCAAAATTCCCTTGTCAAGCAGATGTCATCCCTGTAAAACTACCCAAAACAAAAGGAGTTTATGACATAGCATCTGTTTCTGCGATAGATGGCTGAGCTAAAACAGTTTTGTTTTGTTTTTTACAAAATGCCCCTAAATGCCTCCTTTTATTTTAATTCATTGTGTTTCCATATCCCTTTTAAAGGAGACATTAAAACATTTGATATCATTGGATCATAAATCCCTAATGAAGGAATAAAGTAAGTACTACTCAGTGACACCACCTGCGGTTAATACCAGCAGTAGAATGGGTCTTTTCTAGCACCGTCTTCAAAAGCAGTAATTTAAAACAGTGCAAATGGTCTCACAAATTATAAAACTCACAATTTTAATAAAAGCGATTAAAATGTCAGCTCAAGATTAAAATAACCAATTCAAACTTGACGGCATGAACATCTGTCCACCATGGACCATTTTGTAGCATCTTTTTTTTTTTTAGATCATACTCTTTCGTAGGGTTAAACGTGCAGATTTCAAATTGCTATCATCCTCCCCCCGCCCCCCAATTTGGCTCCATTTGCTTTTCTCTGTCATAACAATTCAGATGACTGGTAACCTTCCGCGTAACTTAGGCCTCTACTGTTATTTTGTTAATTCAGTATTAGATCTCTTGAATCGATTAGCCCAAAGAACAAGTTTTTAACTCAGACGGAAGATAAAAATGATTTGTCTCGTAACTACTTTAGAAAACTAAGAAGGGAGATGTGTGTGTCCGTGGTCCCAGGTGCTGTCCATGATGATGGCACAGAGCGCTTAGGGCGTGTTTTCTGCTCAGACGTCCATTAAAATGGTTCTTCAGACATTCCTGTGACAAAGAAGCATGGTGAGCCCGTTGGAGCTGGCTCTTGTGCAGGATGCTGGGAGCACAGTGACGGCATCTCTGCCTTGGAGGAACCCAGCCCAGGGAAGACAGAACTGCACTGACAGCTACGTCAACAGGCACCGCAGGTGCTAATGGAGCCACGGGTAGAGCACTTTCATATGCTGTTCCTTTGTGACAGTTAATTAAATTGTTCTTTATTGCAAATGTAAAGTTTGCCAAGTCCTAGGGATTCAGTGTAAACAAAACAGGCAAATCCCTGCCCACTGGAAGTCTACAGCTAGTGACAGGTCACAGGCTTGCAAACACACTGGTAAAGTACAGCTCAGGGGAAGGAGGGGCAGGAGGGCCCCCCAGCTTCCTGGATCCTGCGGGGCTGCCCTGGTGTTTCCATTTTGTAGATGAGAAAACTGAGTCCTCAAGACGTCGGTGCTTTCCTGTGATCACACTGGTACTAAGTGGCAGAGCAAGGACTGAGCCCAAGTTTTTTTAACTTTAAGTCCAATATTCTTTCCACTGGAAGCAGTTGCTTGAAGTAGCACAGACTCTCATTCTGTGCTATATTAAGTTTTTCCATCTGTCATCTTTATTAGTTGTCATTGATCTGTAATATTTCTCACACAAAACCATTATCCAATATTTCACACTTCGTTTTTTCAGGGCTTTTTAAAAAACTGCATTTGGAACAGTGCCACTTATAATCAAGTCCAAGTTTTTAACCTACCAATTAAGAGCAATACTTAGATTATAATTATGATTAGTGTGTGTATTAACGTTATAGATTTATACCAGTAAATGAGGACATTTTGTTCTGCCTGGCAAGAGTAGTTATTAGCAAAAGAAAAATTCAGTTTTAGAAAGCTTAAATTTAACTTAAGGATTTTCTTTGTGTTATTAAAATTTCAGTGTGGGCTTTCTTTTGTGCCACTGATTTCACTTTTATGCCTGGCTCACTAGTGTTCTACCTAAAGTTTCTTCCTGCTCTGCCGTATGCCTCAGCTTCCACGTCTGCTGTGTTTCTGAATACAAAGCGGGCTGGAACTGGTTGGCGCACTTGATGCTGCCAGAAGAGTAAATAAAGCGTTGCAGATGTAAAGCAGTTTCATAGGACCAGGTCACTCAGTTTGTATTGTCTCGGGTTTACCCTGATTTGAATTGCCAACCTTGCTCTACAGTGAGTTTAGTTGTATGGCCTGTTGCCATTGGATCCCTGTATCCTGAATTTTAGAGCGCTGCATATTCACATTAATCATCACCTCAGTCCTTGTGACCTGTCAGTTTACTAGATAAAATTATACTCTATTATATAGCACTTCATAATTTGCAGTTGCTTTTCTTTCCATTGTTGCTTTGATAGCTGACATTTAGTTATAAATAAACCCACAGGATGAGAAAGCTTTTTATATTGCAAAGTTTGTTATTTAGTAGACCACTCCTTATCCACAGAGGATATGTTCTAAGACACCCCCCCACCCCAGTGGGTACCAGAAACCACATAGAGTACCAGCCCCTACATAGGCTGTGTTTTTCCCTTTGTATACACACCTATGATAAAGTGTGATTTATAAATTAAACACAGTAAGAGGGTAACAACAGCAGTAATAAAATAGGACAATTATAAGTATATACTGTAGTAAAAGTATGTGAATGTGGCCTCTCTCCCTCTCCCTGAAAATATCCTATTTAAACATTTTCAAATGGCTGACTGTGGACAACTGAAACTGGGTAAGGGGGACTACTGCATCTGCTTTGTAGCCACACAAATAGATACATTGCATAAATATATAATATTGGATTGTGATATTAAATTACAGCTTATTGGCAAATCACTATTACCTTAAGAGAATATAGCCAATATTGATTAGACTAACACTTAGTGTGTCTGATTAATTCAGCTCCTATGCAGTCAGTGGGGCACCAAGTTTATTATATTTTAGAATTTTATACAAGATTAAATGTCAACCAACCCAATGCACATATTTTCAGTCAGATGATACTCAACCCAGATGCAGGGGAATCTGTAAAGTCACGTTCAGACTTGTTAACAGTGAGAAATCCTTGATGGAAATGTTAATACACTGTGGGATAAATATTCATTTACAATGAAATGTAAATAACTGTCATTTAAATCTAATCAAAGCGTGTTGCTAAAACCCTGAAATACCTTGTCTAGGGAATAAGTCTTCAGTCCAGAAACAGTATAGATGTGATGTGTGTGATTACACAAGTACAACATACGTTGGTGCCAGAAACCACAGACGCATCCATAACTCTGACAAGCCGTACAGGTAAGTGCGATGATCTTAAGTTTTAACGCTTGTATTAAGATATTTTATAGTAAAGAGAAAATTAAAATTCCCTAACAATTGTTTAAAGATAAGGTAACTGCCTAGAAAGTTTCACGTACAGGAAACAGGAACTTTAGGCTTGAATCTTAGGACAATAGGCATTTTGTCTGGTTGAAATTCAGGAAGATGTTTTTATCTGTCAGTTTTATAATTTCAGTTTCATTTGCATGTAAATTATAGCAATCTAGAGTATATTTCAATAAATAGGTGGTTAAGTCATTGTATTCTAAGAGCAAAAAGATCCTTAAAACTTGAAACTTCAACAACAAAATTTCCTGTGAAAGAGTCTGTTTTTGAAAATAAAGCTATCACGTGTAGAATAAGGTCATTTCATTAACTTTGTACCTTGATTTTTTCATAACAGCCAGTTCTAATATGCAATTTCAGAAAATATGGGCACTCTCAGTCACTTAAGGTAGGCTGATAAAAGAAATCAGGATTTCCTAAATAAGCTATGCCTCTTGAGAATAAACTAGTTGTTTATGTATAGTCAAAGTACAAACATTTTTGCCAAGTTTGTCCAGCAGTCACAGACTAAATTCTCTTGCAGCCTTGATGTAACATTAGGTTCCCACTCCAGCTAAGCCAGTCACCATGCTGGGTAGTGCTAGGCCGTGAACATGAATTTTTACACCTTTGTCAGAACTTGTTTTAACTCTCCCTGGGTTTTCTGGGTCTGACACAAGTGAGAGTGTGGGAAAGTTACAAGGTCAGCATGTAAGTGAAAACCTGACAGACTGCATACCTTTTCAAATACCAGTATTTGCTCCCATACTGTAACTCTCCATAATCTGGTTTTAAATATTTAATATGTGTTTAATTTGCAACCAGCAGGCATACTGATAATCACTCTCAGACGGAATATCTGTATAGCTCTGTGGAAGGGGCTTGACTGCCTCAGTGTTTCTATCGTTTTTCCCAAATGTTTTTAAAACTAGGATCCCTAAAAAAGATCTTCAGAGTCTAATGAATGCCATTAAGCATTTTTAACTCCATAACTTAAATTGTAGATGAGGAGTGATAGGTAGTATTGAACATTATCATTCATGATTTACATTAGGAAGTGTTTGGAAGAATATGTTGGAAATAGGGGGCACTACATAATCTGAAATGAGAAGAAAGCTTTGCCCTTTGGGGGGGTGTCTTTGTTTTTAAATTGAATGACATGGCATTAGTAATAAAATCTGAATACGGCTGAATAAGTAAATATAATTGAATACATAAATGAATGAAAATAGAGAAGGCTCGTATGCAAGAGAATTCCCAGTCACTTATGTTGAAATTCTACCCTCCAAAGGGTGGATTATAATTCCCACTCCCTATGTGTGGGCTGCACATAGTGACTTCCTTCCAAATTGTACAGTACGGAGACGGGATAAGAAAGAGTAACTTTCCTGAGCAGACACTTGCCCTCAACCAGGCGATCAAGGTCAATATCAAGTCACTTTGACAGTCTTTAAGTGATGAGAATGGCACTTTGCCACAGTGGTCTTCCTCCCAAAATCCATAAGCCCTAGGATAACCAGGAGAGAGACATCAGACAAACCCACATTGAAGGACAGTCTACAAAACGACTGATCAGTCCTCCTCAAATCTGTCAAAGTCATTAAAAACATGGGAAGTTGGAGAAACTGTCCAAAAGATCCTAAGGAGACATGATGACCAAATGTCATGTGGTGTCCCTGATGGGGTCCTGGTACAAAATAGGGAAATTTGTTAGGTAAAAACTAAGGAAATCTGAATGAAGTGGGGACTTCAGTTAATAATGTATGAGTACTGGCTCCTTACTTGTGACAGGTAAATGTACTGCCATAAGATATTAAAAATAGGAGAAACTCAACTTTGCTGGAAATATAAAATATTTCAAAATGAATTTTTTTTTAAAGGAGAAATCAGGGCCTCCCTGGTGGCCTAGGGGTTAAGTCTCAGTGCTGTCACCACTGCGGCCTGAGTTCGATCCCCGGCCAGGGAGCTGACCCACATGACGCAGCAGACCTCTCCTGTCTCTCCCACTGCTCCCCTCAGTAGTGTGTTTCAGTAAATCCTCCTGTTCTGTTTCCCACTCTGCCTCTGGAGAATCCTCTCATCCCCTGCACCTCTGGTCTACACCCCAGATCTTATATGTGAGAGAGATGGATGGATGGATGGATGGATGGATGGATGGATGGATGGCAGGCAGTTATTAACTAGTGTTACTTTTTAAAGGTTCAAGTAACACTGGAGATATTCTGAAAGATAGACTTTCAGTTTCTGGCATTTATTTTCTGATCTACTTTCTCAAAATAAGAAATTCTCATTGCCTAAGAATGACTTCATTCAGGGGACCTTTTGCTATATAGCACTCTGCAGCTCATTCTGGATAGAGAACTTTCTGGAAGGCTTCAGGTCCACAGTCTAAACTTGTGAAGAGATAAGTGATCTGAGGTGCCAAGACTTCATGTTTATTTCCCTCTTCTGTACTATAAATGGGTTATTATATTATCAATTACTGTGTGAGTAGCCTGTGTAAAGGCATTGCACTTGGTGGAGGTACTTGGGCAACTCTCAGTCTTGGCTATTTCACTCCCACTTGACCAGTGTTTGCCTGGGCTACAGTTATGCTGGGCCGTCACTCCTTTCAAGGGATCCATCCAGAAACACTTACAAGGAAGACTGTAACCCACAGTGTAACACGTACTAGTCGTAGATCTAGACACCAAATTCAAGGGGTTGTGAATGATTGTCAATTGCTGACCCTTTCATAGATAGATCTAGTGAAAACAGATTTGTTGAGATATGTCAAAAAAGTACTCCACCTCAGTTATAAATGAGTAATATAAAATGAATTCAGATTAGTTTATGTGTGCGGCCAGTAATCAGAAATAGCTTTATATGCAGGTTATAAACTCCTATAAAGAAGTAGGCTAGCAGTTTTGGAAATACTTAATAAAATCTGTCAAATATTTTAAAGAAGTAAAACATAGGGACAGCTAAAACCTCACTTCCTTACCTTTTCACCCTTTTCTTCTCATTGTCCTGCTAATGATACATCTATCATTTCCTGGCATTTAAACACTTTGTTACCTATACAGTGTGTATTTACACACACACACACACACACACCCCACACATATATACAAACACAGGTATGTTTTTGTTAATAAGCAGCATATACTGGTTTTGGCATCTTAACAGTTTAAATGTCAAACAAATCAGTTTATAATTTGCTCTTTCTTTTCACTAATCATTATTGGCATTGGTTCATGTGATAAATACAGATCTAGTTCTTTCACTTTAATCACTATTTCATTATATGGAAATAATCCCATAATATCACTGGGAAAAACAGTGGTTATGGACTATGTCCTTTTTTGCTCTTCATGGTTACAGCGACTGTTCTTGTTTATGTGTCCTTGTGAACATGGAGAAGAGCTTCTGTAGGCAGGAACCTGGAACTGGACTTGCTGTTCACAAGCTTGTGCCTCTTCAGTCTTAGCAGATAATCCAGTTGCTCTTCAGAAGGCTTGTGCGTGCATACACTTACACAAGCAGTCTGTGTGTCTACGTTTCTCCACCTCTGCAAATACGGCATTATCAGACACGTGTCAGTCTTACGGGTGTGACTCCCTTCTCTGATTATTAATGATATTGTAGATCATTTTATATGTTTGAATTTTTGGGAATTTCTTCAAAGAATTGCACAATTACTGCCCTTAAGTGACCTCCTTGAGGTCAGGAGCCTTGATTCATCGACCTTGGCCCTGCTGCCTCAGGACATGTCACAAAAATTAAAATGCTAAAAATAATAATAATACTGTTGCTTGCCGTCGTAAAGTTAAATTGGAGGTGGGTTAGAAGAGTTTAGTTCCTCCCATATTTAATTGTTTCATTTACTCTGATGCCTTCTGATTGTGTGTGTGTGTGTGTGTGTGTCTGTGTGTGTGTCTGTCTCTCATTATTGTTGACCTGTGTCATACTGTTCCGGGAAGAGGAACAGTAAAATATAAATTATCTAATTTGCTAGGTTTGTAATTCAGTATCTTACAGAAATGTCTTTTAAAACTACATTTGCAGTTTCCTGAAAAGTCAAGCATACTTTGACCGCATAGTTCAGCAATTGTGTTGCTTATGTATTACCCAAATTATGAAAATGTGTATCCACACATGAATGTTCATAGCAATTTCATTCATAATTGCCAAAAGTTGAATGTATCCAGATGTCTTTCAGTAACTTAATAGGTAAACAAACTGTGGTACATCCATACAGTAGTATATTATTCAGCAATAATAAAAAAGCTATAACACCATGAAAATATTTTAAAGTTGGAGAAATTACTTAGTATGATATTGTAATGATGGATACCAGACATAAATTTCTCAAAACCCATAGAACTCTATAACATAAAATGTGAACCCTAATATAAACTAGACTTTGGGTAACAGCAGTGTATCAGTATTAGTTCATCAGTTGGAACAAATGTACCATGCTGATGATGCAAGATGTTTATGTTAAGAGGAGGAACCAGGAGAGTGGGGATAATCCTAAAGTACTCTAAAAAATTGTGTAACTTTTCTGATTACTTCATTGAGTACAGATTTTACCAAATGTACCCAATTTTGTGAAACAATTATTATTTTGAATGGAAATGTTTTAAAAAATCCTTTTTTGTGAAATCTTAATATTCATAGCCTTTTAGGCAACTACCACCTCATTCTGTAGATTATAAATAAGCACAATTCATGTTGAAAATTAATTCCACTTTGCTTTCTTAAGAAACAGAGTGGAATAAAGAATTGACTTTGTGTGACTTTCTTCCCTGTGTGGTTAATGGAGAGCAAAGATTTTGTATCTTCGCAGTCTTTCCAAATACTGTAGTAGCTGAAGTAATCTGGGATGCTTTTCTTAACCCTTTGCACTCGAGGCTTTTTTCACGTGGGCGAACCAGCCACTCGAGACAATTTCAGCTATATTAGGGAAGCGTTTTACAGGTACTTTGAAATCATGTTATACTCAAACAAACGTATACAAATAATAAAATTTCACCAATTTATTTTTACATTGAATACAACAAAATCTGTTAAATATTACACTCTGTAATTAGTTTTTGTGTGATATTTAGTCAAACAATGCCCAAGATGCAGCCTCGGTTTGTCAGGACACGTATCACAATGCTCAACTGAGATTAACTAATATAAGCTAAGAATTGGCTAAGGATGCAGGCCGAGCCTGGTCCACGAAAGTAATTGCGATAAGAACATCTTATCACACATCGGAAATAAACATATTGACTTCCAAACCGCTCGGGCGCCCTAGCTGTGCCACTTGAGTGGACGCATTAAACCGCGGGGGGTCCATAGCAGCACCGCTCTAGTGGACGCATTAAACCGCTGGGTGCCGGACCGGTGCCGCTCGAGTGCAAAGGGCTAATTATTGTAAGTTCCTTATAATATAAAATTCTGTATTTCACTGGTTCTAGGACATCTGTTCTATGACATATTTGCCTCTCTGAAAGTGGTATGTTTCTTGGAATTAGTGACATCTTAGAGTCGGTGAAATGTCTAATAAAACTTAAGAGGAATTTAATAATTGTTAGAAAATCATGCATTTTTTTAAAATCGTGTCATGGGATTCTTCTGATCCCCCTTTCAGATGCTCTTTGTGTGGCTATGTGTGCAGCCATCCTCCATCTTTGAAGTCTCATATGTGGAAACACGCGAGTGACCAAAATTACAACTACGAACAAGTAAACAAGGCTATTAATGATGCAATTTCACAAAGTGGCAGGTATTTGATCCTACTCCTTCCCTTTATTATTGTATACGAATTACAGTTAGGATTAAATTTATTAGTCTTACACTATAACCAACTCAAAATTTGGTGTGTTTTGTTTTGTTTTTAAGAGTTCTGGGGAAAGCCCCTGGAAAGACTCTATTAAACAGCAGTGAAGACAGAGCCGATTCTATCAGTGGAAATTCAGAAAACTTGGTATCCTCCTCAGAGCTGATTGCCCAGGCTCCCAGTGAAGTTGTAGGTCCCAACGAGAATGAGAAACTGAGCCCTACAAGCAATACCTCATATAGCTTAGAAAAAACCTCCAGTCTCACCCCTCCTGGTATGGAGTATTGTGTTTTACTCTTCTGTTGCTGCATTTGTGGCTTTGAATCCACCAGCAAAGAAAATCTCTTGGATCATATGAAAGAGCATGAGGGAGAAATCGTAAACATCATCCTAAATAAGGACCACAGCACAAATCTGAACACCAATTAGTTGGAATAACTTTACCTTTGCACTGTCAAATAACTTAACTAGACACGGAAGAAATAGTTGGGGTGATGTTTGAGGAAATGACAGGTGCCATTTCCTTTGGAACCAAATTTTTAATGTAATCAAAGGAATTCCAAATGGATAAGTAGTAAATACTTAAATATTTTGAGTGAGGGGAAGTGGGTTGAGGAGGAAGCAAAAATGTAGTCCTGTATTAACCCTGTTACCTCTTCTTAGTATTGAGTGTATTTATTATTAAAAGCTTATTATAGTATAGAAATGCAAGCAACAGAGTTAAGAAAGGACTTTTCAGGAACTGTTCTAAAATGTGTTATCAAAGTGTCATAGTCTTAAGCAGAGCTTGTTTTGTTAATTCTCAATTTTGACATGCCGACTGCAGAGTGGTGGGCCTCAGGTGAGCGGTGGGAGGAGCGTGCTGAGGGGTTTTCAGTGTTGCCGGCACTCAGCAGGGAAAAGCAATGATCTAAGTCTTTCCCCACACCAGTCGGAATTAGTCACCTATTCCCTCAAAGACGTGTTTTAGCCCTTAGAAAAGAAAAACGAGACTTCTAAATCCAGATCTAGATTGTAACTAGGCATTTAAGTAGTTATCTTAAATTTACAGTGTGTGTCTTATGGGCAAAGGAGGAAATAGGTAAATTCTGGCCAAATTCAACCCAAATCTCAAGATTTACAGAAGTGGTGAGTTGTGG
This sequence comes from Scalopus aquaticus, assembly GCA_004024925.1. Lineage (NCBI taxonomy): Eukaryota > Metazoa > Chordata > Mammalia > Eulipotyphla > Talpidae > Scalopus > Scalopus aquaticus. Next base: position 173,183 of record PVIJ01000533.1, on the reverse strand, counting down.
AGCCCAGGCATCCTCAGAGGTTCTTGTCCGAGGGTGTGAGGAATGCCACCCTGAGCCCTGGCTGCGGCGCTGGTGACCTGCAAACTAGACCAAGTGTGTTACCGAAAGGGTGTCAAAGCAGCAAAGTGAAAGTTGGCATTTGATCCTTGGGCCTTAGAAACAGCTCGAACTCTTAGATAAAAATCATTTGGGGGAAGAAGGATGAAGTTTAGAAGCCTCTTAAAATGAGTCACTATTGAGATATTACTTCCTGGAGTTTTATTAATTTAGTTATACTTAATGTTAGAGGTATAGCCAAATGTGATTAAAATACAGTAAAAATTCAGGTTGTTTATAAAACATTTAATAACACACAAACAGCATTTCTATAGGGTTTCTCCTATTTAGGAAAAATTCCATTCTGTTAGTGTGCCAATAGGATGTAAGGAAAACCAACTCAAAGTGCTTTTGCTTTAAAACTCACCATCAAATACATGTAATCGCATTATTTACACATTTGTATTATAATGTATTTCAGAGTGACGAGAACAAGGTTTTTCTGTTTGTTTTTGTAGTTCTGATCGTTTGTTTATGCATTTTGTTAAAATAAATTCTGCCTCCATGTGGAAGGCCATGCGCCCTGCCGGCATGTTTGTGGTGCTCTTCCCGAACTTGATTTCTAACATCCAGAGGTGAAGCTGTGACACTGACCAGCTCATAATCAAAAAGAATTTTCTGGGTGGGATGTATTTTAAGAAAAATCTATTTTAGGAAAGAATTCTCTTCCCGAAGTCTAGGTAAAAATGGAATGAATTAACCTTTGCAAAAAAGCATTAGGAACTATTTAAGCAGGGTTAGGCATCTTGAGACATTGTCTGATTTGTTTTTGGAATCTCATTTTGATGATGATATATAAACAAAATTGATTATAACTTTGCAGCTGTTTAATTTAGGTAGGTTTAATTTATCCATGAAAGTTAACCCATTTCTGATACTTGATTTTGAAAAGATAAAATGAATTTATATACACTAGATCAAATTCTCCAGTTCCCTGTACGTGGATTTATATTCATTTGTTTTCAGAACTAAAACACATTTATATTTCATTTCAAATTCAAATAAAATATTTTCAGTGGTTCCATTATTACTCCTCATTGCCATTCCGTCAGTTTTTTTCATTGTTGGTAGCTATTTCTCAGTGTTTCCTTGTAAAATCTGTTACTCCAAAAATTAACCTTAGAAGAATTTTGTTTTATAAATTTTCCTTGGTTTTATGTAATCATTTGGAAAATACCAAACAGAACCACCCCCAAAATTTCAATACCGAATTAATTTTTAAATAGCCTTTTTCATTACCTTAAGCCACATCCATTAATTGATACTTAAGTTTTCCATTTGCAATCATGGATTTAAAATTTCCATAGCTCGTGAGAAAAATTAATCCAGAATTAGCCCAGAAGTCCAAAGCCTTTAAACTTTCTTCTGATTCTGGCCTGGAATATCCTCCTCCAAAGCCTTCTCCTGGCCACAATGGAGGAACCACATACCAACGCTGTTCTCCACCTCCCCGTTAGCGCTGGTGGCACGCCTTAAGTTCATAGTGCTCTACCAGTTACAACTGAGTGTTGCTAAAAGTAATAATGAAGACTAAATATGCAATTTTAATTGTCAAAAAGTTAGATTTACAAGTAATCAGCAGGAATTCCCTTCTTAACATTTCATGTATTAGTGCTAGATCTTTTGCCGTGTAACACTCATAGTATGTCTTTTCTGCTCTGAACATTGACAGTTAGAAAATTTGATGGTGAAAATCGTTTTTAAAAGAAACTTACCAGATGTGGCAAAGGTGGGGGCGGGGGTGGGTGGGAGATGATGTATTCTGGTCATTATAAATAATACTTTTCAGAGCTCTATCATTTTCTTATAGTCCAGAGAGTATGGTTGGTGTCCCCATTGTTCTTAACCGTGCCTGTATCCCAGTGGTCTGTAGACTTGAGCGCCGTGCCAGCAAATGCAGTGTAGTGACACTGGCAAGTATTCGTTCCACATCTTTCATCTTGTTGGAGGTAGCTGTCAGTGGTTTCCCTCTTATTTTCTCTGTCTTTTCTCACAGAGCAAATGATGGCACCCATGTTTACATTGTATCTTCCCGCAATGTACTTGGCTTGACAAGGACAAGCAGGCTTCTCTATTGAGACTTATTATATTTTTAGTTTTCAGAGACACTTATTTAATCTTTTTTTATTGTACAGCAAGGTGCTCTAAGTAATATTATATAAAATATATTTAATAGAAATTTGAGTTTGATATTCATGGACATGAATACATGTATTTTTTTAAGAAATAAGTATTGTGTAACACTATGGCATTGCTTCTATAGCCAAAGTCTAAAAATTTCTGGAACACTGACATGTAAAGACTACAGTTAATTCTGACACTGTATCTTATTAAAATAGGATGATTTGCATTTTGTAAAATTATCCTGCACATCGAGCTGCATGCCTTAAAGCCTAAAATTCTAGGACGTGTTCATGGTAGAACAGAGTATCTGTTCAGCATACAGTGAAGCAAGGTCTATAGCGCTTCTTTAACTACCTTTGGAAATACTGTACAATGTTAGAATAATTTATTTTGCTTTACAGGAGTTTGTCATGTATTGACTTTAATATTGTATTTTGGTAATAAATTTTTTGTTAAAAACACTTGCCTCCAAGTTTTATTAATAAAAAGTTATATCCATTCTTATCTTGGCCACGTTGCTTGGATCACTTAGAAGCTGTGTTTAAATAATAAACGGGGTTATTAACTACCTATGGCTTATGATTACCTTAGTAATTAGTAGTAGTAGTTATTAATAGTAATAATTATTGGTCTTATTGCTGGCCAGCACTAAACCGCCTTACACAGACCCTTGAAAAACTGTTCAGACTTTTTAAATTGTTCTAAAGGCTCCGTCTAAATGTGAAGCTTTTCCCTTGTTCCACAGTTCATTTTACCTTCAAGACCACATCCTTACTGCTTTCAGTTCTGACATGGTCAAAGTACTTAAGATCCACTCTGTTTAATGACAGTCAGTATCCTTTATTGACGGTCCAAGATTCTACCAATACTCTCACTCATCTGGTTGTCCGTATCCGCCCGAGACTCCTGGGCCACCTCAAAGTGTCTGAGGCCAAATAGCTGCCTTCGCTTGTCCTGTGCTCCCCTCAGGCATCAGAATTACATCTCCTGTCTTTGAAGAACGAAACTCAACTCTGTGTCACTGAACTCCAGACACACTGTAGAAATTCCTGTGTGGGAGACCCAGAGCATCTGGGATTCTTGGCAGCAGCTAGGCATAAGTGGCTAATAAGCATTTGAAACAGTGTGCTCTACGTGTGCAAACATAACAGTTCTTACATCTTAGTACAATGTGAAGTATCACTATCTCAGTACCTTTTTAGACTGGTTACATGTTGAAATTTTGATATTTTGGATATGTTTATTAAAATTAATTTCACCTGTTTTTTGTTTTTTACTGTGGCTACTAAACATTTTTAAATTACACTTGTGACTCGTGTTCTATTTCTGTTAGCGCTGGTATGGAAGCGATTTAACAAACGATTGCCCTTGCTTCAGAGCTGGTCAGCCACCTGTTTTTTTATAAGTCAAGTTTTACTGGAACACAGGCCCACTCTCTTCATATTCTAGATGCCTGTGTTCAGCAGTGTTGAGTCCTGACAGAAACCATGTGGCACACACAAGGACCAAATTTTTTACAATTATATTTGATAGTAAATAGTTTGGTAGAAACCTTGTTGACCTCTAACTACAGCAAGATATGTGTTCTAAAGCTACCAGAAAAAAGGTTATAAAGCAAGCTTTTTATAGCACTGTTCTATAACTAATTTGTTCCTCTGTGTAATTTTTATAAGGTTCTTCTGAATGATTTTAACCTAACTCACAATTTCAGCATCTCTCTGATATTTAAAGCCAGTTTGTTTAAAACAGTAACACATAATGAAATTAAACATGAAATAACACAGCCACAAGTAGTATGATCTGTTTTCCTCCTGACGATCTCGCTCTGTGTGAGACCCTGGCTGTTTCTCCCTTGCAGAGCTGTGGGCCCTATAGGTAATGATGTGGTTACACCCCCTGCACATGTAACTGTTACAGGGTAACCATGGCAACTGACCCACTCAGCTGGGCTGACCATTGGCTTGAATAATCCAGGATATTAAGAAGAAAGTCTTAAAGTCTTTAAAATTGTGTGACTGTAATGCCAAATGCATGGGGTGGGTAGAGGTGGTGGTTGGCGTTTGTGTAGAGCTGTTGCCTAAACTGCCAGAGCTGAGAAGGAGGCACACTATCAACTACAAAGATTTATCCCAAACCAGATTGTCGAGATGTAGTCAAGTGTTCTTTGGCTCCATAAATTCTTAAAGAAGTTTCTGTTTTTAATTAGTGCCATACAATAGGCTTCCTCAGGTAAGTTTGAGGTGTTTCACATTATATCTCAGAATTCAAAAGAGTACAATGCGTGAACCACTTCTGGAGTCCTTCATATGCTGCAAAATCCAGTATGTGTGCTGTGTTGCGAACTCTAGATCTCATTTATCTGGTGGTAGAATAATCGGTACACTATCTGGTTTTCTCATTTCAATCATAAGGTGTATGATAACATGTTTTTTCAATCTTGGTTTTTTCCCCCCGTTTTGTTTACTTTATAAGTGTAGATTATAATAGATCTTCCTTTGAAGGTTTAATTTTACAGTTCAATTTTAGGCATCTAATACCAATTCTTAGCATTATATGTAACACAAAATCATCCATTGTTGGTGTGTCGGTTTCCTAACTCCACTGCTTTTGCACCAGCGGTATTACTTAATCCAGTTAGTAAAGGCACCATTGCAAGACAGTGCACAAAACTGAGTGTAACATGGGTGTTTCCTCGGTGATACTGAGCTACTTGGGGCCTTTGTTGGAAGAGGACATTACATGTTAGGTGGATGGAGTTTTATTTACACAAATCAGAAAATAATGAACCCTCAGTTGTGTACTCAGGCCTAACTTCATCTTTCTGATGTCTCAGCTTTATACTTTGTTAAAAGGAAAAAGAAAAAGGATATAATTATCGATGTCATTGTCACTGGTATCAAGGATAACCAAATCTGTCTTTTACATTATTAATGAAGTGTTATCTCCAGTGTGTATACAATGGCAAGTTGTGACCTGAATGGGCCCTCAACAAAAATTTTTTTTAAAGTTATTCTTCAGGGCTATTATTAGTACCTAACAGCAATATTTAAAGGTTTATTGACACTACAGTGCACATCTCCAGATTCTCATTTTTTCTATTTGTCATATTAATTTTAGTATCCATATTTCAGAAATAATGTGGCTGTGTTTTACTGAAATAGGCACATCAATCCACATCTTGCTCTTTTTGTTTATATCTGCAGTCCTATTTAAATTCAGTATTTCTAACTACAAAAGGTGTTAGAAAATTCTATTTCAGACTTTGAGAAAAAGTACAGCAGGACGTGGTTCAAATCTTAAGCTGTATTTATTTCTGATCCTCTGCAGCTCACATTCTCCAAAAAATAGTGATGCTGGAATAGTGAAATAGTCGTAGGATCCCAGTGGTTTCAAAGTTATCTCCACTTTTTTTTTTTTAAGATTGATTTATTTATACATACAAGCTGGAGTACAGGCCAGAGGCGTGGGGCGCGAGAGGGCTCACCAGAGACAGAGTGGGGAGCAGAACAGGCAGATCAGAAATACACTGCTGGGGGGAGCAGCGGGCGAGGCAGGAGAGGTCTGCCGCACCATGTGGGATTCTCCCTGGCTGGGCGCTCCACAGTGCAGAGCTCAACCGCTGCGCCACCAGGGAGGTCCAAAGTTATCTCCACTTCTTAAGCCCTTCTCTGAGTGAAGCCTGAGAAGACAGGTGGGGAGCAGTGCCTCTGGCGGTGCTTCTGAGGCCATGCCGAGTATCACCTTACAGGCTAAAAACTGTCTAAGACTCTTCAGCATCTGTACCCAGCTGGCGCAACCCAGTGCTCAATGTGCAAGCACTGATAAAGAGGCTCCCGTGTGTGATGAGACAGTATTTAAGACTGACTTTGTGCGAGCAGGGAAGAGAAATGTGTGAATCCTCGTGGGGAAAGAGGATTCGCCACAGCACGTCGAAGCAAGGGGAGGATGCGCGAGCGCGCAGCCGCCGAGCCGCGTCGTGTAGCTGCTTCGGGGTGTAGTTTGCCTTTACCTTTTTCGATCTTAGGAGCTCAGTTCTTTTCTCTGTTTTCTGAAGTGTGAAATAATTAAAAGACCCGCCTTCTGGAGCTTTGTGGGTTATATGAGGTAGTCTGTAGCCTCAAGATCTGACACAGTTGTGGGTGGTGCTGCATTCCAAGCTTGTGACCTTGAGTCGGGCTTGCAACCTTTTTTGAGACTTGGTTTCTTCATCAGTAACACAGACAATCCTGCTTCAAACTTAGAGGGTTGTTTGTGAGGATCGGCAGCCACGTATAGAAAAGGGCTCAGCATTTAGGAAACCGCTGCTGTCATAGTTTGAGCCTGAACTGTGTGGAGAGAAATTAAACTGCTTTTATAGATTATGGCAACAAAGCTGGTTGGTTTCATCCTTGGAAAAGAACTGAGAACCATGTCAGTTTTGATTTGAGGAAGGATACTCAAGCATCCTCTCCTTTATAATGTACAGAAATACAAAGACAAACCAGCTTCATCAGAACCAAGAATACCGCACACAGTTCAGGTGATGGCTAAAAAGTTAACAGGCCGGAAGAAAGAACAATGCCTTCTGACGACCATATTAAGTTCATTTAATCGTCCCTCTCTCACTCCTATAAACTGCCATTGAGGTCTCCGTGAGGATCACCCTCTCCCTAAACCAGCTGATGAGCTGACAATGTTCACAACGTTTAGGGTTGAGGAGCGAAAGCAGGGCTCCAGACCGTGTGCTCTCGGCCAAGTCAGTGCTCACCACACAGGAGTGAGAACTGTGGACTATTTGGGGAAATGAAAGCTCTGGAGATGGTACAAAGGGGCTCTCGGATGGGGCAAGACTCTTCTACACGTCAGTCTGACATCTCACAAGGTCATTGTGGTCTGCAGACTGGTGCACAGCGATCCTAATTCTGAAGTGCACTGCAAGCCAGTCTATGCACGTCTCCTCGAAGGGTGCAGACCCCAGATGTAGCTGTCTCCGTGCTACAGCATGGATTCGTGATCAAGTCGGAAAATGGCAGAAGTGGCAGAGGTAAAACCAAATAAGCACTTGTGTTTAACCACCACCCACTGATGGGATGTGCTCTTAGCAGATTAAATAAGAGCTCACTAGCCATGTTTCCACCTATGCTACCTTCCAAAATTACAAAACACAAAAAGGATATGGATGGAAGTGAGACACAGAGGGTATGATCTCCAATTAAAACAAGACCTTCAAAAAATAACACTCATTTTGTGTAAGTGGCAGTGCCAGAGTCACATTCTAGCTGTACTCTGAATGGTTGGTTTGTTTTTGAAACACAAGAAGACACCAATCTTGCCTATATAGTAATCTGCATTTACACAGCATCTTTCAGCTGATATAGTCAACCATGTAACATCTACTAACTGAGTTTCTAAACGTTTCTATGTCAGCTCTTCTGGTGAAACTTACCCAGTAAAATTAAAATTCTGGCTTAAAAAAATAATTTGTTTTTCCATAAAATGCAAGGGTAGCTGATCAGAGAATCAGATATCTTTTAGATTGATTACTCTTGTTCTGCTCAGTCATAAGCTGCTTCCATGCACTAGCTTTATAAAATAATTCTTGTGCTTACAGTTTGTGTTCATAAAACTAACAAGATGAATAGTGTGCATGAAACAATACACACTCAACCTTAACCCTCCAAGAACGTACTTGCACAAGAGTTGACCCCCAGCACCCATTCTTCTCTCCTGGGGGGCAGAATTTTTAGATGGGCACACAGCTGTCAGCTCAAATACTACGCAGCCTCTCTTACAGCTATCAAGAAGTTTGGAGACGGCTGCTCTGATTTTTATCAAAACACTTGAAAAGCCAACTCTTTCGGACAACTGGTGTAATATGGACTGGATGAAAGTCCTATTGGGAAAGATAGATGAAGCGTGCCGGACTGTCTTCATTTCAACGAATGTTCTTCCCATTAGAGAATATTCGGTATTGCAAAGATCTCTTTCTCCCAAAGATTTCCATACATTTTATACAAGTCTAGTAAAAAAACCTCATGTTCTTGCTTGGAAACTGGTAGATGATTATAAAGTTTCTCTAAGCAAATAAATATGTCAAACTTGCCAAAACAAGTGCTTAAAAGAAGATAATAAAGGGGCAATTCTGCTCCCAAATACAAAGCATTCGATAAAGAAGCAGTAATTAAGAATATGTGAAACTGCTGCATTTGAGTTTTTATTACTTTTTTTACATTAGAAATGAGGCTTTAATGTATGTGAAAAGGGCAGGTCTGTTAAAGAAAGAGAAAAGGGAAAAAGGAACACCTGCATAGGTGCAAATGGGCCATTCTTGAAGGGCAAGAAGCTGCCCGCCCTGCCCTCCCAAAGGGACAGGATTATTAAGAAAGATGCAGGTAGGCGGTCTTGGGGCAAGTTCTGCCTTTAGTTCTTCCTTTAAATCATTTAAACTGGTGAGTGAGTTTACAAATAGATTATCTACATATAGGAATTAATATGAGCTATAGGTAATTCAAATCAGTAGGGTAAGAACAATGGTGAAACAATTGACTCTCCAAATTGAAAAATATGAATCTCCATTTCACCTCATATTAAAAAGATGCAATCATTTTTAAAACCAGAAGAGATTTTCTTTTTAATTCATAACCTTGTGATGGGAAAGGTTTTTCTAAGCATGACAGAAAAACCCAGAAGCCGTAAAATGACAGATTTGATGATATAAAAAAGGAAAATTGGTGCAGAGTGAAAAACATCATGCCAGGGACACAATAATGAAACAAGTAACTGTTATATGACCAAAAGTTAATTAATATCCATAACCTATAAGCCCTTCATCAAAGGGCCAATGAACCATTGCTGTCTCCACCTCACAAATACATATAAAGTGATAAAGCATTTGTCACGTAAGTTTGGCAACGATGAAAAATAGCCATTGTTGGCAAGGGCATGGAGAAATAAGTGCCATAATACACACTGGTTAAAGGGCCTCCATGGTGGCCTAGAGGTTAAGTCTCAGCACTATCACCACCACAGCCTGAGTTCGATCCCTGACCCTAACTCACATAGGGCGCAGCAGACCTCTCCTGTCTTGCCCGCTGTTTCCGTCATCCGTGTATTTCAGTAGATCTACCTGCTTCCCATCCTGTCTCTGTTGAACCCTCTCACTCCCTCCAACCCACCCCACCCCCACACACATCTTTGGCCTATAACCCAGCTTTTCTACACACACAATCTTTAAAAAAAAAAACAATGGTTAAAGTATAAAACAATAAAATTTTTAGCCTTTGTGGAACGTAGTTTGCCAGTGTTTATTCTAATTTGAAATGAGTTCTAGCAATTCTATTTCTAGAAATATATCCTAAAGATTACCTCAACATAGGATGTTCTCTACTGCATTACTTGTAATAATCTACAATTAGAAACACCCTAAGTATCCAATTAGAGGGGAATAAACAAATCGTGATACATCCATATGGAGGGTTATTCCAGTATTGGTGATCTCAGAATAACACAATGACCCCAAAACTTAGTGGCCCAAAAATAAAACAATATTTATTCTTATTGATTCTGTGTGTTGGATATTCAGGAGTCACCCGTATGGACAGTTCTGGCTTAGGATCTCTCATTAGGTTGCCGTCATCTGAAGGCTGACCTGGAGCTGGCAGGTCACGCTCCAAGGTGGCTCAGTCAATGGACAGAAAGGCAGGAGATGGCCAGAAGCCAACGGCTGCCCGTGCGGCTTCTTCCAGTCTGAGTGTCCTCACAACAAGGTGGCTGGCATTTCAGAGTGGGCAATCCAAGAGAGGCTGAGATTGACACCTGATGTCTTTTGCAGCCTGGCCTCAGAAGTTCCAGTCACTTCCATAGTGACACAGATCTATTAATCACATAGAATAGCTAGATTCAGCAAGAGGCCAGTATATGAAGAAGGATCATTTCAGCTAAAATTTAAAGGTTGAGTAGTAGTTAGGTAAAGAGAGTCCAAGGAGGTCACTTGCAGAACCTTAGAAAGAATTTCCGGCAGGCAGATCCCTCCTGCCCCGCCCGCTGCTGACCTCAGCAGTGTGTTTCTGACTATCTACCTGTGCTGCTCCCCACTCTGTCTCCGGTGAACCCTCTCGCCGCCCCATGCCTCTGGCCTGTACCCCAGCTTGTATGTATAAATAAATAAATCTTTAAAAAAAAAAAAAGAAAGAATTTCCAAATAGGAATAGAGACTAGAGAGATTAACAGAGCCCGGTTCATGGCAACCCTCACAAGCTAGGATAAGGAGCTTGATTTTTATCATAAAGTCAGTAAGCCACCAAAAGATTTCTATTTTAATAACATCAGTCTGCTTATTACATGCTGGATGGATTGAGTGGACAAGGACGGGGGCAGGACCGAAGGTAAGGAACCAGTCATGGAAATGACGCAGAAAAGAAATGTAACTTGGTTGATGGCAGTGGAGATGGAGGAAAGTTGGGTAAGCTCTGGGATGTTCAGGAATAAGCCCAGCAGGAGCAAATGTTTGATTGGATACGTGGATTACGTGACGGGGGGAACAAAGTTTGGCTCTGAGATTTTTGGTTTGAGCAATGAGATAAATGGGTCACAGGGAAAGGAAAGCAGGTTTGGGGATCATAAGTTTAATTTTTAGCAAACTGAGTTTGAGGTGTAGGCACACATAGAAATGTCCACTAAACAATGGACATACAGGATTTGGAGGTGAGGCGATACACCGGAACATAAAAACTTATGAGTTATTGGAATAGTTGTGAAAACTGGAGCCATCAGCCAAAGAATTTTTTATTTTCAAGAGGTAGAGGAACTTACAAACCCTGAGAAAGAAAACAGGAGTGATCAAGAGTATTCATACTCAACCAAGAAATTTAAAACTGAACATTGTATACCAGACAGGAAAAAGCCAACAGAGAAATCACTAATGCTGTTCACAACCTTCCCATAAAGTATCTTACCTTGGAACCACCCTTGGTGGACTTCTCAAGCTGAGATTACAACCTGGGGATTACATTCAAATGCAGACTCTGGTTCAGGGCTCGGGGAGAGCCTGAGATCATTTCTAAGGCAATACAATACTGCTAGTCTACAGACCACATTTTGAGTAGCAAGGGTCTGCTGTGGTTCTCAAACGTAATCGAGTGCAGAATCACATGGAGAATATCTTAAAACAGATTATAAACCCCAGTCCTACAGATTGCTGAATCAGTAGGTCTGGGGTAGACCTGATAACCTGCATTTCTAACAAGTTCCCAGGTAATGATAGTGATGCTGCAGGTTCCAGAAAACACTTTTTTTTTTTAAAGATTTATTCATGTATGCATACAAGCTGGGGTACAGACCAGAGGTGTGGGCCGGCGAGAGGGTTCACCAGAGACAGAGTGGGGAGCAGAACAGGCAGAGGGACAGAAACACACTGCAGAGGGGAGCAGCAGGCGAGGCAGGAGAGGTCTGCGGTGCCATGTGGGAATCTCACAGTCGGCGTCAAACTCAGCGTCGCAGCTGCCGACAGCTCCATAGCACAGCGCCCAACCGCTGTGCCACTGGGGAGGCCCAGAAAACACTCTTGAGGACCACAATTTAATTATTGCTGACCACGAGAGAAAAAGCCACAGTCCATAATGCAAGTATTCCTGTATACACTATAGTAAGAATCCATAACCAGAGCGACTGGAGGCGTAAGGGCCTCCTACCCCTCACGCATCACCTCCAGGACTGCGGAGAGACTAAGGGCTCATTCTTAATTGAGTTACGATTCCCAGGACCTACTCTCAGTAGTGAAGACCTACTTCTTAAAAGTCTCAAAGCTTATTTTGCTTAGTTAAGTCATTTCATATTAAAACAAACGAGCAGCTGCTAATGAGTATTATTTCCTTTACTCAAGGGATGCATGTTTCACGACAGACATACTTTCCCCTGTTGTGAGACAATTTCAGGGAAAATACAAATACAATGGAGTGGGGATTCTATTTAAGGTGGACTCAATTCACATACGTATTTAGTAAGCACTCAAATGCATCTTATGTAAGGCATCTTAACATGAAAGATTACATACACAGTTCCTGCTCTCAAACCCAGAACGTGGAAGACACCCACAACCACGTTGAAATATGACAAATGCCATCTGAAAAAAACAGCTGACATTTACTTTTATTAAAGCCATTCAGCAGATACCTCAATCCGCTAGCACAGAATGTGTGCTTGTTATTAACAGCAATAGATACACAAAGAAGAAAACTACCCAACAGGGAGACTAGAAAGGCTTCCTGGATGAAGTTATTTGGTGCTGGAATTACAGGGATGGGTGATGTCTTCATAGGTGGGGAACCGGGAGGACCACTGCTTACGAAAAATCAACATGTGGTTTGAGTATGTGCTGACGAAGGGCTTTATCTGCTTTTTTTCGCAGCGCGATTAAGAAAGATAGCCAGGTAAACAGCACAGTACCTGTCCTCCGAAGTGACTGACAGCCTACTTTGGAGACAGAGTAACAGGGGAGCAAGACAGCAGATTTCTGAACACAAACTAAGGAGAAAAGTGTTCCAGGCCCCTAACCAAAAGAGGGGAGTCTTTGGAGCTGTCAAAGTATCTCCGCAGGCTCCCCCACTAGGAACCTGCAAAAGGCTTCCAAGCACAAGTCAGAGGCAACGAGGGTCACGGGGCGTTGCCAACATCCAGACTTGCCACTAGGGAAGCGAGCGGTGGGGCTGCTGCCGTCCGTCATGCCCTCCCCGAACCCCCGGCACCCAGCCCGCGCAGGAGGCAGGGCGGACACCAGCTGGAGGAAGTTTGCGGCGACCCCCGTCCGCCCCAGTCTCGGGCCCATAGGCCCTAGTGGAGTGGGCGCTCTCGCCGTCCGACCTGAACCCACCCTCGCTCGCCGCCGGGCTCCTCCTCCTACGAGCCGCACCTCTCGCTCAGGCCTGGGGTGGCGGCTGGCTGAACGAGCTAAGGGCGCCTCAGAACCTCGCCGGCGGCCGCAGCAACCTGGCGGCTCCGCTGGCCGCCCCCGAAGCGGCGAGGCGCTGGGAACGCCAACAACCCGACAGGCGGAAGTGCGCCGCTTCCTTCCGGCCGGCGCCGCACGAGACGGGGCGGGGCGCCCCGGGAGGGGGCGGGGGCTCGCTCTGACGGACGGCTCCCGAGACCTATGGGCGCGGCCGCAGCGGCCCGGCCTCCCCGGCGCGCTCCTTTCCCCCGGGCCGCTGACGCCCCCCAGTCCCCATTTGCAGGGTGTCGCACAAAGCTGCGCGGCTGCGGAGTCCCCGCTGTCCCGGCGGCGCGGCGCGGCCCGAGTGCGGCCCCGCCCCCGCGGCCCTCGGCGTCCCGCCCCGCCGGCCTGCTTCCCCGCCCGGAGCCGCGCGCGAGGACTGCTGAGGCCGCAGGTCTGTGGCTGCGTGTCGGGCCGCGCGGGCGCGAGACTTCGGCGGCCGGCCCCGAGTGACCGGCGGGCGGGCGGAGCTGCGCCCTGCCTCGCGGCGGCCAGTGGACCCCGCCGCGACTCTCGGGAGCCCGCGGGCTCCCCCGCCGCGGCGCGCAGTCGGGGGGCGCGGCCCCGGCCCGCGAGGCGTCCTGGGGATCCCCGGGGTGACTCTGGGCGCCCGACCGCCCGCCCAAAACGCGGGGCGGGCACGGCAACTGGGAGTGAGGAAGTTTGCAAAGAGGGGTGCGGCGTTCTCGGGCCACTTGTGCGCTATGGCTCGCGGGCGGAGGGAGGGCCTGGCTGGTGTCCGGCCTTCGCGGCCGCGCCACTTAGGGGTGCGCTGGAGCAAGTTACTGAACTTCTCCGGCCGCCGCCGGCCCCTCGGCTCTGGTGTGGTTCCGGATGCTGTAGGGGTGGGGTGCGGAGGGAGCGGGTTAACGTGCCCCGCAGCGCCCCGGGGTGTCAGCCCAAGCTGGACCCTCAGTCATTGAAACTAAAGCTTCACTTTCTTTTCTCTTTTCAAACATTCGGGATGCTAATCTTTTTAATTTGAAGGAGAAACTTTGTTTCTTAGTTCCTGCCATTATCATAGTGCCTGTCACATAGTTGGCACTTGGGTACTTTCGGTCCTAACTCGTTCGACTGTGTCCACTGTGGGATTTTCCCAGCTCCTCTTCCCTCCCAGAAAAGGGCACGACCCTAGGAGGAGGAAATTTGGGGGATTAAGACCATCTTTGGCTATGTGGCTTTGCCAACACTCCTTTTCTCCCTCGCTGCTCCCGACTATTGCTTTTACGCAGTCTGTTTTGCTTCTCACTTTTTTTTTGTATGAATGAATGAATTAATTAATTGTATAATGTTAGTTGGCTTGTTCTTTTCTCTCTAGCAATTCGTTTACCTTTAGGAATTAATAATCTGCCCTCACCATTGTGCCCTGCAACTGATCATATTTAATAAATGATTAGTAAAACGCTGTTCATTATTCAGATGAGCGAAGCAAGATGTTCCGGGGGATTGTAACCAGCTTACTCACTGCCACCACTCCCCTGCCTCCCACTTGCTGCTTCCAATCCAGGCGCAGCTCCCTGCCGTTACTCCCACCGTTGCTCCCTGGGATAGCAGCTGCCCTGATTGTCACGCCCCCGCTGCCGGCTCCACTGAGGCACATTCCAATAGCTTCTAATGTGAATTGTTTTAAAGAACGCAGGTAATAAAATTCGATACCTGAGACAAAGTGTATTCAGTTCTTCAGAGTCAGGCTATTGACAGATTTACTACTGAATGCCTCTCACATGGTATGGAACTCTGGAAAAGAAAATAAAGCTACATAATTATGTGATACATTGCATGGTAATTGCAGTGGCTCAGAATGGGAAAAGATGAGTAGAGGCTGGCACTTCCCAAGAAGGGAGGCTTCCCGGAAGGAGCACAGCGACTGAACCTGGATGCTCACCTGTATTCCCCACTCTTAGAATAGGCTCTTCAAAAATTTGATTATGTTAAATATCTGTGTTGTGTCTTGAGCATGGCATTGAAGGCTGGTTAAGGTCTGGATGGGAACACGGGAGGGCAGGCTCAGCAAGGGCAAACCACTGAAGTCAAGTCACTTAGCCTTGTGAGCACAGGGTGTGTTGGGGAGAAAAGGTGCAGCCTTGGAGATGTGCCCTTTACGTCTGTGTTGTTTTCAGGAGTGGTTGGAAGAACAATGCATGTAAGTCTTTGACACCATGATATCCATCAGGCAAAGAAAAGGAACAAAAACTTCTGAAGTTTCTGAGGATTATACAGCACAAGAAGAAAATGTGAAATTAGAAAATGAGTTGCCATCTGGTAGGTGCTTTAAATTAAAGCAGCATTTTGGATTGCTTTCATTTTTGCTTATTAAAAGCTCACTCTCGAATAGGATAAAAATTTGGTGAGACCTAACAGTTGAAGAAACTTGTTAATAGTACCCTGCTATTTTAGTTTTATGAGTGATTTGATTGCAGTTTGATAATATTGGTTTTATAGTATGATTTGGTCAAGATGAAAGTGTTCTCCTTGTTTCTCAGCTCTCCGATGAGTAGCTTTTGCTTCTGCCAATCTGGTCCTTGGACTCTAGATTAGTGCTTTTGTTCACTCTTCTGATTTTAGTGTTCCTAATTTGTCTGGTTTGTGTACGCTAGATAGTCTTACCTTGGGTGAGTTTCTCATTGCATTCAAATATTGAAAGAGGAATCAAAATTTTTTTTATTCTTTATCCTCAATCAAATTCCTGAAATGTTTCTCCTTTGCTGTGAGTGTGTGTGTGTGTATGGGGGTGGGGTGGGGGGCTATAAGTAGTCAGAATTTTGTAATTCTGTTGTTTGTACTGAAGATTCCTGCTAAGCCATAAATCAGATGACATTAATTACCAACTTCTTGACTCCCAAATTGCTTTCTTAACCAAGCATAGTCCAGATTTTTAAAAGCATGAAACATATCATGTCCGTTAGCCATTTTGAATATCTTCTAGAATTTATGTTAATTGCAGCCGTGTTAATTCTTACCAGCCAGAGATAGCAAAGTAATTTGTGGAAACAGTTTTATAAGATGAAACTAGTAAAGATTGAGAAGTCATGCCATCCAATCAGCTGGTCTCAAATAATGTATTTTTGACAATACAGTGGGGGCCTTCTGATGATCTTATATAATGCATTCAAGCTTGTTTATGAATTAAAACGTAACGTTGAAGATTGTTCCCTTACTAAAGCAGTCAGTATTTATTCATGTCAGAAAACAATCTGAAAATTAAACAAAGCAAAAAACAAGAGAAAAACATACTCCCACGGAAGCCCCCAGCCGGAGACCCCCACCATGACACTTTGGTTCTCTTGTTGTCTCAGTCTCAGCCCGCGCGTGCTCACAAGCCTTCTTAGGTAGTTTTTTTTTTTTTTTAAGGATTTATTTATTTATGCATACAAGCTGGGGTACAGGCCAGAGGCGGGGCGGTGAGAGGGTTCACCAGAGACAGAGTGGGGAGCAGAACAGGCAGAGTAATGGAAACACTGCTGAGGGGAGCAGCGGGCAAGGCAGGAGAGGTCTGCCACGCCATGTGGGAATCTCCCCGGCCGGGGGTCGAACTCTCGTTGCCGCTGCAACAGCTCCACAGCGCAGCGCTTAACCGCTGCGCCACCAGGGAGGCCCCTTCTTAGGTAGTTTTACAAAGTTGGGATTCTGCGTGCTGCTGCTGACTTGTTATATTTCTCTTCTGTTATGAACATATAAGTAAATATATTTTTTAAATATAAACATATACTCATTATGCGGTGAGAACAATTGATTTAATTCCTTGCTGAATATTTATATGGCTTTTACCTGTAGAATGTCAGTCAACATCCTTGTGGCCAAATTTTGTTCCATATTTTATTCCCTTGGGTTATATGGATAGACGTAAAATTACTGGTCAGATATTATGCTCATTTGGGGGACTTTTACTCCCTCTTGCCATATTGCATTTCAGAGAGGTATGAATTTAATCTTCTATCAGAAGTGTTTGGAAAATGTCTTAATTTGTATACACTTTCCAAAACAAAGTATGAACATTTTTATGCAAATTGGCCAAGATTTTTTAAATTATAGCTCATAGCTTTAATTTGCATTTCTCTAATACTAATAAATTGGACTTTTTTTATTATGTTTATTAGCCATTTTTTCTTTCCTATATTGCCTATTCATGTGCTGATTAAGTTTCCTACTGGAATATTCATCATTTTTTATTATCCTGAAACTATCCTATATTAAGGATATTTAAACTTTCATATATACTATAAATATTTTTCTAGTTTTTATGTCCTTTAACTTGAGTTATGATGCGCTTTCCCCCATGCGGCTTTGAATTCTAAATAATTAAGCTTTTAATGAATAAGCCACAATTGTAAGTAGACATCTAAAAGACTGTTTACATCCTATATATGTAACCCATTTATTCCTCCACTTAACAAACTTATTAGTTAAACTATAGTGTTACAGTTTGCCAAAGACAGGCCTAGGGATGTTAAGATGATTAATATAATGGACTTGTTCTCAAGAAGTTCACCTCCTAGCTGGCAAAATGGACAAGTGGACAATTTGATACATCGAGGTAAAAACTGTAATAAAAGTACAAAACAGCTCGGTGGCATCACAGAATAGTGCGCCTGACTACCTGCTGGGGACACAGGAAGCTTCGCTAATGACAGGCAGCGGGAGTTTAGCTATTTGCTTGTCTAAAGTAGAACTTTTAGATTCTACATTTTTTACTGACTTGTTTATTTCATTTCTCTAAAAGGTTGTAATAGTAGAAGATTATGGAAGATCCTGTCATTTACAATTGGTGGAACCATTGCCCTTTGCATTGGACTTCTTACATCTGTCTACCTGGCCACTTTACATGAAAACGATTTATGGTTTTCTAATATTAAGGTATGTGGTTTCTATGACCATTGTCTGATTCATTTATCAGTGTCTCCAAGAGTTAACTGTGTTGGGAAATGACCAAGTCAGCACAGTTTTGCCATAAAGAATCCAGTCTCCTAAAGGTTTGTCTAAAGAGGAAATACTTTTGTGTTTATTGGTTTAAGTAACATCAGAGTTTTTATAATCAACTGAGTTTTCTCTTTGCCATTAATTTATTTCAATTAGGCCACTCTCTATCCAGTATTTGTCAAACTGTAGTTTGTGAAATTAGTGCAGTGGATTATGAAATTGTCCTTAAGGAAATCAAATAGATGAGATCCCATATACCATCTTATATACTATCTCATTTAGTAAGTTTGAAAATTATTTGTGAAATTTTTAATCATGGGTAGGTATGTACAGTCTGGGTTATAGTGTAAATTTTTTCCTACTGTATATAGTTTAAAAAAAAAGTCAAAAGCCGCTGCTCTAAACCATGGAATTTTAATCCGTCTCCATAGGTTACCTCAGTGTGTTCACACCTTTCTAGTAGTATATGCAAATACCTGTAGGGGGAGGAAGGAGCCATAATTTTGTCAATTTCTCAAAATGGGCTCTTTAAATACCATTTTTTTACTGTCTTTCTTACCTCTCCCTCTCAGCATTTCTAGAACACTTCTTGGTATTGTTTTTATACTATCTGTATCATTTACATAAGGGAACTTACTGCTGGTGTTTTTCAGCCAAAATGCCACGATCTTTGACCTTATTTACTACCCATAGCTTCTAGCAACTAGTTGCTTACAAAGGTAAAAGAGGCCAAAGAGTTATCTACGAAAATATTTTAAAAAATCGATGCAGGATCTAAAGGCAATCCCAGAGAGAGTGTTCCAGAATAGTTTGAACTTTGGTTCCATGTGAGAATGAGTGTCCAAGGAACACTACTTTGAATGAGAGGTTTAATTTTTGTGAATAACTTCTATGTTTATTTTAAAAACTTTGCCACATTACTTTATAGGTATAGCTTGTATGTATGTATCTATCTTTATACAAATTATCACGATGCCAAAGAATAAAAATTTTTAACCTTCAGTGACAAATTGTCAAGAAAAATTTGCTCATCTATAACTCTTTAAAATGGGGGACTTAATAGAGTCCCTAGAGTTAAACAATTCAGTGCTTCCTTGTTAATACAGGTATTTTGAATAAAGGCTGAAATATCCCTGTGTAGCTAACATTTAATACTAGTAAAAGTAAAAGCAAAGGGACAGGTTGAAAGAGAATGCATAACTTGATTTTTAACTGTAAGTTTGGATCTTGAATGTTTATAAGTGGCCTTGCTGATATCCTTAAATAAATACCTCCCATCATCAAGAGACCTGTGGATCCTTGATTTTTCTCTCCTCGCCAAGTTAAGGAAGTCATTATACTTGTATCTAGTGTTCATTGAGCACCTGTTCCATGAGTCACACTGATTTAAACATTGTGGAGAACATGAAAGGAATAGCAAAGATTTCTGAATTTGCCGGCAGATTGTTCAGTATAATAAATTAATCCAGTAAGTATTTATCCGGGGCCTACAGTATGCCTGTAAGCATTTGTGCTCAGTGGCAATAAAACAAGACCCCTGCCCTCAAGGAGCTTATGCTCTTGGGGCGGATACAGACAACTCTGTAGACAATTACAGCACATCTAATATCAGCATCCAGATGGGGTGAGATGGAATATTCTGGGAGCAGATGGAAGAGTAGGCTAACGCAATCTTGGTGGATCAGGGAAGGTTTTATAGAAGTAGTAGTTAAGGAGATCTGAAATATGCATAAGGGTTAACCAGGGAAGTTGGGGAGGAAAAATGAGTGTCACAGGGGAGGAATATGTACAGGTAAGAAAGTCTCATGTGTCCAAGGTGACTGGAGAGTAGAGGGGCAAAGGATGCACTGGGATGGTACCAGCAGCCAGGTTATGAAAGGACCTGTCTTTGGTGCCTCACGGAAAGAGCATTCTAAATCCTAAACATATCGGTGAGCTTTATGCCGTCACATTGGTGTTTTAGAAAGATGGCTCAGGTTACAGTGTAGAGAAAGGATTTGAGGAGGACTAAACTAAAACCAGAGACCCACTGGGATAATGCGATTCAGTGAATTCAGTAATACCTGAAGTATCTTATCCCAGTGAGTATCTTATGTGTACCGGACACTGATGTAGACCCTGAGAACACATTTGAACTTGACATGGAACTTAATTCTGACGAGAAGTAAATCAGAAACTATAAAGAAAAAGCTGTTATGATAAAAATCGAACAGAGAGATGAGATTGCTATCAGGAGGCTGTTTGAAATTGGGAGGTAAAGCAGACCACTTTGATGCAGACATGTAACTGTTAAGGTGGATCCAGCCACACTCAGATCGGTGAGAACATTATAAGCAGAGGCAGCACAACATGAAAGGTAGGAATAAGTTTGTCGGGTGTCAGAGAAAATATCCATGTGACCAGAATTTTATGGGTAACAAGGAAAATGATACAAGAAAGGAAAAGACGAGATTAAGAAGGACTTGTAGGCTGGACTGGAGTTGGAGATAATAAGCGCTAGAGCTTTTTAGGAGGTAGACTTGGAAGGATGTATTGATTCATTGTTTATGTAGAAGGCAACTGAGAGGGAAGAATCATCTGTGATGACGTACTCTCACATTAGTAAGTGGATAGATGGATGGATGGATAGGCCATTCATTGTGATAATGAACCCTGTGGGAGGAGCAGAGATAGAGGACCTAATGATTTCTGACATCAGCTACACAGAGCAAAGCCAGGCTACGTGGGTGAAGGACAGACGTCCATAAAACTGCACTTCAGTCAACAGTTGCAGTTTGGGGGTTCCCAATATCCTCTGAGCTTCAGTAGTTCACTAGAACAACTCTCAGAACTCAGGGACATGTTAGACTTAGGACTGTAATTTTATTATAGCAAAAGTATACAAAGCAGAGCCAGCCCGCGGATAGATGCATGCAGCAAGGTCTGGGAGAAACTCCATGCTCCCATTATGTTTTCCCTGCAGAGTCAATACGGACTATTCTCCCAGCACACTGCTGTAATATAGTATGTAGAGTATTGCCCAACAGGAGAGCTTACCTGAGCTCTGGTACCCCAATTTTTACTGGGGTTTCACTATGTAGATGTGATTGACTGAATCATTAGCCACAGGCTGAAATCTCCACCCCTCTTCCCTTCACAGAGTGGACTGATAACCAGCCAGCTCTAATCCCAGCCTCTAATCACATGGTCTTTTTGGCATGACCAGACCCTGTCCTGAGTCATCTCCTTCACACAAACTATTGGGGTCACCTGTTGGTACACACTGTCAAGTATGAAGAACCCATCGTGAAAAAGACACCCATCACTAAGAAAATTAGGATATTGGCTACATCCCACCAACTGGAGACATAAATTCCAGCCAAACTGTTTATTATACAGGGGCACAAGGCAGGAAACGATGAGTTCAGCTTTGGATGCTTTGAGTCACTTTCAAAGCCATCCAAGTGGATTTAACAGTGAAGGAAGCTGAATTTATGGCTCCAAAGACTAAACTTCCATCTGTGTTGGAAGTGGACATTCCATATTACCAGCGTAGACATGCAGGCAGGGTGGTTTAAGGACTGTGTAGAGTGAGAGAGACCCTAGGCCAGTCTCTGCCTAGTTTCTGCCTCAGATACTATCTAGGAGAAGCTCCAGGCACCTTTTCTAACAGGTTTCTCCCCCTACCCCCGCCCCCTGAAGCTGAGCTTGGAGTCTCATTGCATTTTTTTTTCTTTATTCAGGCAATAGCTTGTAACACAGACACCCCACCACCACCACACCCCCTTTCACAAGAGGAATCTTCAGATATTCTGTTTCTCCAATCTAATGATACCTCTGTGCAGGCATTTGGCTTAATTTTCATCTTAGTTGATCTCAACCCAGTGCTTGCAACAGAACTCTTGGCAGGGAAAGAAATGATCTCTGTCTTCACTGCCCAGTACAGTACCCAAACGTAGCTACTCAGTACTTGAAGTGCACTAGTGCAACTGAGGAATTACATTTTAAGTTTATTTTGACTGATTTAAATGAAACAGTAATTTTAAAATGTTATGCATTTTCTTTCAATAAAACATTGAAAATTATGGACATTACTGATCAAAAGCATTATTTAGCCAAACAAAGGAAAAGCTTATTTTTCAGAGTTCATATTGCCTTCATGAATATATTTCTATAATTTATACTGTTTTTACATCAGAGGTTATGAAAATATTTGAGATAGATAAACCTGCTTTCCTTTTGTCTTGTGGTTATAACTTACCAAAATTGCTAGACTAGATTTTTTTATTAAAATACATTGATCTATTGGATGCTTTGAACTAGTTGTAATTATTCAGAGAGTAAAAATATTGCTTATAAAATAGACAAATCACACATTGAATTTAATCATTCAATATGATTTCTTTAAATGTTAGCATTTGAGATGTGGAACTCTTGAACCCTAACTTAAAAGTTGAAGAAGATAATGATTTTAAACGATCGTAGAAATGTATACGTAGCATCCTTTCTTAGAGTATTTTTTAAATTAAAAATTTTAGGCCTACTGTCTCATCTACTGTGCTATATTTCCTTTGCTAGGAAACTGGAAGTATTAGAGATGCCTTTATTGAATATCCACTATGTTCATTTTAGGTACATTTACACATATTTTATTTAATGTGGCTATCTCCAAAGCCCAAATGTTTTAACTCTAAATTGTCCTCTAAACGAAATCTGCCTTTTTGCTTCCCTTATTATAATCAAAACAAACTAAAAAGGTTCAAAGCCCACGCTCTTACTGGCTGTGCTGCCCTTGGGGTTCCTGGCTTATGACCAGTGCCATGTACTATGTGGTGTATTCGGAGTGAAGTTAAACCCCAGGAGTAAGGGCAGCTGTATAGGCGGAGGAGGCGGGGAGCGCTTGGCTGCCCTAGGAGGTCTGGGCCTGCGCTAGAGCAGATGGTGCAACCCCTTGTCTTCAGGGGTGGGATGTGGCCAGTGCTGGCCGTGTGGAGCCCTCAGTGAACTCAGCCTGCTCTGCTTAGCAGAACTGAGAGTAAACATCTGTAGGGTCTCGATTCTTTTTATTTTTCGCACATGTGTTATGTTTTTTTAATGGCACAGACAATACTATTCAACAAAAGTTTTTAAATGAAAAGCATTACTCAGTATTCATTACCGTTAACAAAAGGTGTTTTATCCCTTCCTTTTTTCATCCTCTATGTATATATATTTTACTTATTTATGACCCTAATATAGTTTTATAATCCACTTTATCTTTTACATCATACTGTTTTTCCATATAGTTATATATTCACAAAACTTTCAAAATTACAATAATTAGGATTTATGATTTAATATTTTTTGAAGTTATACTTAGTTACTTCAGCATTTCCATGTTTCCCAGTTTTAGATATTAGATCGTTTCTATTTGTATGGTTAACCTCCTGAAACCGCTTACTTGACTTCTTGTTTTAAAGTAGCAGTGTAAGCATATCAGTTCCTTTTTTTTTTTTTAAGCAATTACCTCAGAGCGAGTGAGAAAATTGAGAAATACAGGTTTCCCTGCTATCCCAAAGTAAAACATTTCTGTTTGTTACAATTTGGTGGGTTATTTTTGAGTCTGGAAATGTTTGAATTTTTTTCCATATAAATGAATGGTAATAGCATTTCCCGACCCAAAAAACTACCTACCAAGTCATAGCAAATAGGAACATTCTACCTTTGCATGGCAGGGGGAAACCCGTAGAATGTTCTATCACTTTCTATCTTTGGTGAAACTAAGAACAACCTTAATCTGGAACCACGATGTCTGAGCGAGGGGTGCTGAATCTGTGAAGCTCAGAGGAGCCTAAAGATGCTGAGAGAAAACCCTCGAAGCCGCACATTTCACATGAAGCTGCATGTTCTGAATGCAGAGCTTGGGCCTGGGTGCGAGGGCTAGTGGTAGCAGCTTGCCTAGGTACACTGTGGTTTGAGAGAGAAGCAAGCAAGGCAGGATAATAGGAGTAATCACAGAGAAAAGACAACTTGTAAAAGTGGGATTTAAGAAGACTGGAATAAATAAATAAAGCTTGCATAGAACAGCCCTGAAGCTGCTGACCTTTGTTAACTAAAATGAGGAGAAAAGACTAGAGTTTACTTTTGTACACCACCCTGTATCACAAGGAAAAGTACTGGCTCAGTTATGTAGCTCACTCTCCCCAACATGAGTTTCCTGCAAGTAACCAGAAAGAATCCCCCATTCCAAAATGACTGATAAATAGCAGGGAACCAGCAGAGGATCTGTACAATGATTCAAGAAAAGAAGGAAGAGAAAATCAAGAGCAAATGATAAATGAAGAACAGCCTGAAGATTGTGAAGAAATGTCATATCAGAAACAAACATAATAAAACACTTGCCAATGTGAAAGATGAATTCAAACGTACAAAGGCCTATCCCTTCTTAAAGGAAACATAGGCGATACACACCACAATTATGATTGTTCATCAAATAACGTAGCATCAATATTCGTGAAGCAAAAGCCACAGGAAGTGCAAGAAGAATAAAGAAATATATTAGTATTGAAGAGTTGTGATTCTTTCTCAATTCCTAAAAACGCAAGTGGGAAAATAACTAACATAGAAGACCTAAGGAAAATATGAATAAACCAGATCTAATTTCTAAGTATCTCAAGACCAACTGTATGTTCTCAGATGTCCACAGGTCATTCACGAAAACACTGATATGTTAAATTCATACATAAAATCTCAGATCCAAAAATACAGGAATTTTACACACAATGCTCTGTAATCACAATGTACTGTCTCTTAGCTTGTTCATTACTTTGGGGTAATAGTCATAGACTCACAGATTCCTTTTTTTGTTAACTTATTCTTTTAAATAAAAATGGGAGATAACCAAAAAGAAAAACAAGGCCATTGAATAGAAATATTTAAATATTTCTTAAATAGCTTTTTAGTCATAGAGGAAATTAAAACTGAATTTATAGAAATTATTAATGAAATCTAGAAAATGATGAAAGCCATAGTTTAGGATTATGGGATATAGCTAAACAGTACTCTGGAGGAAATTTGTGACTTTAAATAGTAAGTGATGAAATAACAGTGAATAAGCATAAATGAATTATTCCATTTATGAAGTTGGAAAGTGAAATCTAACAACAGAAGGAGGAATAAAAGGGGAAGTAGATCAACTCGAAATTAGGAGAACCATTCATAAGTGAATGGTTATGGGAGGGATGAAAACTAAGATAAACCATCATACACAGAAAGAAATGTAAAGATAAAGATAAGTTCATACATAGAAAGGAAAAAATAATTACAAATATCCAAGATAAGAAATAACAAATAAATACAGAGCTCATGAAATAGAATAGAAATAACTCCAGAGCCATGAAATTGCGAAGAGCCACATAGGACCATTTTGTTTGATTCTATGTAAATTAAAGGTCTTAGAGGGAAGGGATGATTTTCTAAAATAAAAATTACCAAAAGTGCCCCCCAGAATATACATAGCTATTTCTGTAGATGTGACAGAGAAAACTTGATCAAGAGCTACCCATTCCTTACCCCTCAAAATAACAGACCCATTGACCTTACAGAGGAATTCTATTAAACCCCTGAAGAACCAAAATACTCCAATAGTGTCTGAGTTTTCTGGAACACTGGGGAGGAAGAAAATTTTCCAATTATTTTTATAAGTCAGGCATAGAACGCTCACAACTAAAGATTAGACTCCATCTACAATCAGTTCTCCTTTTCCCAGCAGCTCTGTTCTGTAAAGTCACTGAGAACGCTAAATCAGAGAATACGGAACTGTTGCCCCTGGGGAAATGTGTAAACACACATCACACGCATAGATCATATTCTTAAATCCTAAGCCTCATCCTGGTTGAGTCTCTTTATTTTACAAAAGAGGAAATGAAGTTCAGAGTGTTAAGTGACTTGCCTGAGGCCGCCCCACTAACAGGTGCTAGAGCTTGGATTTCAAACCCCATCCAGCTGGCCCGGAACCTGGGCTTCTTGTGCTGAGCTGCACGCCCCTGACGTCTTCATCCTCTGATCATCTCCACATAGAGCTGCAACTAGGGGCGGGCCACAGTGGGGAAGCGTGCATAACTTAATGTCGTAAAAGCCATTGGATCGTATACCTTTTTTTTTTTTTTAAGATTTCTGCATAC
This sequence comes from Scalopus aquaticus, assembly GCA_004024925.1. NCBI lineage: Eukaryota > Metazoa > Chordata > Mammalia > Eulipotyphla > Talpidae > Scalopus > Scalopus aquaticus. The sequence continues at coordinate 146,939 of PVIJ01000533.1, read as the reverse complement.
AAGAACAGGGATACAGCCCGGGGATGGGGTGGGGGGGCCGTGAGAGGATTCACCAGAGACAGAGCAGGGAGCAGAACAGGCAGATTGACTGAAATACACTGCTGAGGCGAGCAGCGGGCAAGGCAGGAGAGGTCTGCTGTGAAATGTGGAAATCTCCCTGGCCGGGGATCGAACTCGTGCTGCAGTGGCTGCAGATAGCTTCATAGGGCTGAGACTTAACCCCTTGTGCCACCAAGGAGGCCCGTGAATCGTATACCTTAAATGGCTGAATTGTATGTGAGTTCTCTCTCCATAAAACTTACAAGAATACATGCATACCTTTTTTTAATGTAGCATAGACTGAATGCTTACCCACTAGGGAAACACTCGAACAGTGCTATCCAACAGGACTTTCTGTGATGAAGGGACTTTCTTTATCTGTTCTGTGCTAATATTATGGCCCTGAGCCCAATGCTTAAAATTAAAAATTCAGTTCCTTAGTTCCTAATTCTTTCTCAATTCCTAAAAATGCAAGTGGGAAAATAAGTAACATGGAAAACCTAGGGAAAATATGAATAAACCAGATCTAATTTCTAAGTATCTCAAGACCAACTATATGTTCTCAGATGTCCACAGATCATTCACTAAAACATTGATATGTTAAATTCATACATAAAAATCTCAGATCCAAAAATACAGGAATTTCACACATAATACTCTGTAATCACAATGTACTATCTCCTAAGTATCCCTTAGGAATTCAGTTCCTCTTGTGGCCAGAGGCACCACGCACTAGAAGCATATCTCTGAGCCAAAGCTATCAATTACTACTACTACTGTTTAACATTGCTTGGGAGGTACCAACAACATAAATATTAAAAGAAATTAAAAATAGAAAAATTAGAAAGAAGGAAGCAAAATAATTTGCAGGTGATTTCATTATGTACCTGGGAACCCCAAGAGGATAATCTGAAAAATTCCTATGAGCAATAAGGTAAAATTCAGAAAGTAACAGGGTACAAAACCAGAATACAGAAACCTAAGTATTTCATTTTAAAATTTGTCAAGTCTCTTTCACTCTCACTCTTGCTATCCCTCTTTCTCTTCTCTCTTCTCAAGCAGGGAGTCTTTTCTGAACCCACTTTCTCTTTCAGCCGGTATCGCATTTTCTTGCTCACCTCAACACTGGAGTTCTCCCCACAATTTGAGAGCCTGGACAGTCTCCCTTCATCTCTTCTCTTTCTCCCTCTCTTGACCCTATTTCCATCAGGCTTCCCCCATGGCACTGCCCTTAAAAAGTTCTAGTTAAAGTTGAATAATAATAATAAAAAAGTTCTAGTTAAAGTCAACGGTGACCTCCAAATTACTAAACTTAGCAGTCACTTCCAGTCACTTCTCACTCGACCCGCCCTGTTAGTGTGTTTTCATGGCTCCATACATGCGTTCTCCTGGATTCACTCCTGCCTCCCCAGCCAGTCTTTTACTCTGACCACTTCTGCCCCTGCCTCCTCCCTGACCCTCATAGGTGTCCTTCCTGTTCCAGTCACCCACACCATTCTGTCTGTGTGGGACTCTCTGGGCCTCCCTCAGACTTTTCCCTCAGACAGCCTCAAGACTCCCTGCTCAGGACTCTGTCAGTTGTGACACTGGTGAGACTTTCCCTGCCAACTTTCAAGATTGCATCACTTCTCTCTCTCTCCCTACCCCCTTTGTCTGTTGCACTCCTTATGTTTTCTTTATTTGTTCTCTTCTTCATCTGCTCTAGATTACAATTTCTATGAAAACAGATTTTTGTCTCCTTTGTTTCCTGCTGAATCTCCCAGCAGAAAAATGCTTTGTCACTTGTTGACCAATATGTATTAAACGAACTAATGAATGAATGAATGAATGAGTGAATAGGTGAATGAACAAGAAAGATAGATTGGAGGAAGAAGAGGCCAATTAGAAGCCAGAAGTCCACTGGGGGGGCCTCCCTGGTGGTGCAGTGGTTAAGCGCTGGGCTGTGGAGCTGTCGGCAGCGGCGACGCGAGTTCGACGCCCAGCCAGGGAGGATCCCACATGGCGCGGCAGACCTCTCCTGCCTCACCCGCTGCTCCCCTCAGCAGTGTGTTTCTGATCTGCCTGTTCTGCTCCCCGCTCTGTCTCTGGTGAACCCTCTCGCCGCCCCACGCCTCTGGCCTGTACCCCAGCTTGTATGTATAAATAAAAAATAAATCTTTAAAAAAAAAAAAAAAGAAGTCCACTGGGGAGCCTAGTTTAATAGATCAGGCGAGAGGCTAGACTTCTTTTAATTGATTCTTTCCTAGAATATTCAATTTCCTTTTTGAAAAATGCGTTATTCTTTCTCATTGAAACAAAAAACCCATTGGGATCAAGGACTAAATTCTTAAACCTTTTTGTTCCCCAGCAAATAGATGTTCAATGATATAAGGTAATTTTCATTCGGCTAAAACCACTCAAGTCACCCTTTTTTTTTTAGTCTTTTTTCCTTGTGCCAGCATTTTCCAATTCCTCTCTTATTTTTTTTTTTTTTGTATTGCGAAATTTGCATATTTTCTCATTTGAATACTCTTGCAAAGTGAGAGTCTTTCAATAAGTAGGGTTAATCCACAAAGTGGTCACTACAGTAGCACCCAGGCTAATGGTTGCTTCAGCGAGAGCCCAGTGGAAGTGCTGTCTCCGCAATGACAGCCAAGCCGCTCACAACCGCTGCTTGGCGACTGTCACATGTCCCGGCTTTAATCAACTCTGGGGCAAGAATCATTACGTTCTAACAGATGGACATGAATTTAACCAGACAATAAACCATGTATATGCCATAAATATGCTTGCTGAGGGCATGATTCCCACTACAGAACTTTAAGAACAGCTGTCTTATCATGAGCTGTTTCTTGGTGAGATGATTTGTTAACCTAATTCTGAAACAGATTATAAAGTTGGTTTTTCATTGACTTCCCCACTACCAGAAACCTGGTTATCTGGGGGAGCAATTTGTATAAAAAGTTATTTACATGAGATTTTTCAAAAACAAATGATAGGTTTCCTTTGCAAGTTTGGTGTCATTTCGTCTTAAAGAGCTTGCTATATTTTGTGTGTTGCCATGGGATACAAATCATTAATTGCGAGCAGTTATTTTTTTTTCTTCATGCTTTTTCCTTTTAGTAGTTCTGCTAAATTACTATATAAACGGTTTTAGCTGTACTATTCCTTAAAAATCCAATTCTTTTGTCTTTCCACTTCTTTCTGTCATTAACTTCAGAGATGCTTTCAGTCTCTCCACATTGCTTTCCCTGTGGAACTTTTGTAAATTAAATTGTGAAATATATATTCGCTTTGCATTCTTTAGAGGGTAAATTCTATTGATGTACGTTTTCATTGGCATGATCCACCAGGCAAAGTATAAATTGCTGTAAAACTGGAAAAGTGTTTGAATGAGTAAAGCAGATGTTCTCTTAGCATGAAGCAGATGTAAAACTTGCAAGTATCTGTCTAATAAAGTACAGCATTTGGTTCTATACAGCTGGTGCCAAGATTACCAATTAATCATGTTTGAATGCATTTTTACTAATTAGGTCCCCCTCTGTTCTTTACACACTCTGGGTATATTTAATAGAGGGGCGGGGCACAAAAATGTTCTATTTTTAGTACTTAGAGCAGTGTTTTTTTCCTTTATCTCCATCTTGATGAAGTCAGTCTTTTATTCTTTGTCACATATGAAGCTCCTATATGTGAAAGACTGACTTGGCTCTCCATTTTAATTTGGGATGCAGGTTTGACGTTAGATAACTGTTGAAGGCAGCCAAACTTTGAACACTTAAGGCAGCTGGAGAGAAGGGAATATAATCAAACTTAATGCTTTTATTGTCTTAATTGTATGACAAACTAATATTTGCTCAGTTAGCATCTACTCATAGCTTTTACAGTTTCATTGACCAAGTAGAAGTTTGAACAGTGTAGAAACAAATGCTACCAGTTAGTTTTATTTTACCAAAAGCAAGAAGCCATTTTTTTCCTCAGAGATTACAAATGAATGAATCAACATGACTGCTACATTGTCTTTACTGCTATGAAAGCTGCAACACTGAGTAAGTAGCATATGTAAGAGCTAGAAGACCTACTCATTTTATATTGTCTTTTTTATAAAGCAAGTATGCTTTAGAACCAGACTGGGCTTTTTTCTCATGTCTGATTTTATCAATTTGCCTTCTGTGGAAGGAAGTTCATTATATAAGACAGATTGCAACCCTAGCCCTCCTATCCTTTTTAAAAAAAGAGTTAACAACAATAAAATGATCATTTTTCAAGGTCACTTATTGGATATTTATACCTAATTACTCTTAGATAATTGAGTATTTTGTCAGTGTTTTATTTATTAATGAATTGATTTGTAACACAGGATAGAAGAAATTTTTAAAAGGTTGAATAAGTACATTAAATAATTTCCAAGGCTGAAAATAAATAGCATGAGTAGTTCTTTCAATGAAGTGTTTATTGCTATTTGAAAAATGGTTGGAAGTAGGGAAAAACAAAGATGTGCTAAAAATTTTTATCTACTAGAAAGATGTTCATTGTTTATCATCTTTCCCCAATAAAGTTGGAGTTGTGGAATACAGATGTTTTAATGCAAAAAAAAAAAACACAAAACCCAAAACTCCGTAAGTTAAAGATTTAGACAATCTGTTGAAGTAGATTCTAGAACTTATTTTGACCACTTGTGTAAAATAATTTAATGACATAGATTTTTTTGTTCATTTATACTGTTATATATACTTGAAAAAGAAGATCTAAGAGTGTTAATAGAATTATTCCAGGAAACCTTCCCCATTTCATTACCGGTTACATCCATATTTTATGTTAATGATTTAAAATTTGAATTTCATAAAACCTTCTTACAACTGAATTGACTAATAGCTATTACCTTAAAATTTCAGTTCTTCTAGGATTGAATATATATGTAAAAGCAGTTTAATATTTCTTGTATCCATTTTCCTTCGTGAATATAGATTAGTCTTAATTTGTGTGAAATTAAACTCTGTAACATCAACATAAATGAACTAGTTGTCTCCATTGTTAAAAATGGTTTGGAATGGAAAATTTTTAACATCTACAAAAGTAGAAACTAGTAAAACAAACCTCTCTATTTACCAGTCAATAGCTATCTACCTTCTATTATTTTCATTTGCTGAGATTTCTTAAAGCTGTATTTTAGGGTTCTATCAAGCTGAGTTTTTACCCTGTTTCTACAGTAGAGATTTAAAACAAACTAGGTCATGTAAACCCAACGGACCTAACTTCATTTCAGGAAGTGGAGCGAGAAATCTCATTCAGAACAGAATGTGGACTGTATTACTCGTACTACAAGCAAATGCTGCAGGCTCCAACTCTCATACAAGGTAATTGCAATTAATAGTTTCGGGGTGTCTATTTTATTCTTTTCAGTTTTCAGCCAAAACATACTTCTGCATTAAAGCATTTTGAATGCTTTATAGAACATGTGTAGTTTTTCTTTGAACTCCTGTAGTTTTTCCTTGTTAACATCTAATCAATCCACAAAAATGTTTTTCTCTGGAAGACGTTATATAAAACTTTATGTAACTCTTCTCCCTCCTCTCAGCTCTACTCTATCCCAAAATAAATCTGTGTGCAATTTCTTGATCTTTGCTCATATTTTTCTCATGATCATTTTGGCAGAGGACTTTGCAGGTGAAGGATTAATTCAGGAGACTTTTGGTGATGTACATAAAAGGGACAGTTGGCTCACTTGTCCCCAGTGCCCCCATTCAAGCCTTTATTTTTCATTTGTCATTTCCCCACATTTTCCCTTTACATTTACTCCTTCTAATGGAAGCCCCCTCAAGGATCTCTTCTTATATGCTTGTTGTGCTTAAATGGGTACACACAACAGACGATTGGTTACCCTTTTCTAAGTCTTGCTTGGATTCATATGTATTTTGGGCAAAAATTCTTAATAGATGATGTTTTGCACTTCTAATTTTATCACAATAGAGCACATGAAATTTTGGTAATCTTTCTTTTTATGCCATAAAAATCAATCAGTTGGTTCCCGTGTAAAGAGTCAGATTCACTCTTAATGTTAATTACCTCAACCTTTTGTTCATTGATTTTAACAGCCACTGATGATGATTGCCTATATTCATTATTTTAATTGAGTTATAAAAGTGACATTCTATCATTCCTCCTCTGTTTACTGAAACTCTGTTATCTAGAAAACCTTTTTTTTAATCAACTATTTGATGACCCTTGAGGTACAGGTTATGTGAGGACAGAATAACTGTTTATCTTTTCCCCCTATTCAAGTCAGCCACACTTGTTATTCTTGCAAATATATCTCTTCGATAACTTACTTGTGACCCCAGAACCAGCGTTCATGGCACTTTTGTGGTTGATCGTGGACACATGCAGAGTGGCGAAAATTTAACGGTCTCAGCTGAGGCCAGACAGCAGTGACTCGCTGCCTTCTTGTTGAAGCTTTCACACTGCAGTGCATTTCACAGTCTATTTTGTACGATGTTTTTGCACTTTTGTGCTTTTCGTTGGTGATTTTACTCCTTAAAATAACCCTCAAGCTTAGTAATAGAGTGCTGTCTGGTGTCCCTATGTGCCAAAGGGACTGATGTTGGCATTACAGAGAAAATATGTGTATCACATCAGTGATCTAAAACAAATTAGATAATTTTTTCAAGTATGAATTACAGTGCTGTTGATTGTGAACGAAATGTTAATGAGTCAACATGTATATTTTTTAAAGGTACCTTTAAACAGAAACACATAAATCAGAGTTATGTGTCGATTGGTTGATGAAAATGCATGACCAGAGGGCTCAGAGGACCCTAACCCTGTGTATTTCTACTCTTTCCATATTAATAATTCAGTTTTCATGTCATTTTTAGAGACCATAACTACTGTGAAGAGTGACAGTCAACTGGACTTACCAGTTCTCAAATTTGTGAATTGCTTCTCTAGTGTCCTCTGGAATAGTGGTTCTTAATCGAGGTGCACTTGTGTCTCCGGGGACATCTGGCATGTCTAGAAACATTTTCAGTGGTCACCCCTGGGAGTTGGGGTGGGGGCTGCTGGAATTTAGTGGGTAGAGGGCAGGGATGCTGCTAAACACCCACAATGCACAGGATAGTCCCCACAATAAAGAATTATCAGGCCCCAATTGTCAAAGTACCAGTAGTGTTGAAGTTGAGAAACTCTGCTCTAAAGGTGAATAATGGTATTTTCTTTCTAAGAATGGCTATGAATTCAAGATTGACCTGTTTCGATTCATTTAGGTCATCTGTTAAGATTATTCCTTTAGAAAATTCCAAGCATATGAAAAGGTAGAGAGAATCCTCTGGTGGATGTTTTCTCTATGCCCTTCCTCAACCTGGACTATTTTGGAGTAACTCCGAGTCTCATTGCTCAATCTGTTAAAACATCAGCACATTTCTCTAAAGGGAAGTAACATGTCTCTGGAAATATCACCTCATTATCATTGTATCTTAAACACAGTTAAGAAATTACTTAATATTCAAAGCGTCCTCATCTTTGCGATTGCCTTACAAGTTGTTAAGATAGTGTTTGAGATGCCAATAAAGTTTACGCATTACAGTTATTTTCTATGACTATAAGTATTTCTTTTACTCTATTGTTTCCTTCCTTCTTTTTTTCTGGTAATTTTTGTTGAAAACACAGATTCATTTGTCAAATAGAGTTTTCCACTTCATTTTGCTGAATTTTGCTGGAGCCCCATGGTGTTACTTAATGTTTGTTGCCTAAATTTCCTGTTAACTGGTCTCAGAATCTTCCTAACTAGCAGTGTACACTTCCACATCAAGGGTAGATCATGTGTGGTGATCTCTCTTTTGGGGTTCAGACAGACTCTTTCAATATTAAGTTCTCAATTAATTAGCATTTCACCTAATGGTTTCGCACCTTGGTGAGCATTCCCTAAATCCGCTAATTTCATAAGAACCATGAAGTGGTGAGGTTCTAATGCTGTCATTCCTTCCATCCTCATTAGGCAGGATTCATCGCTAAAGAAAATCTTCTCACTAGCCATTTCATAACACAGGACTTCAATTCCTAGAGGATAAAGAATGGTCCTTTCCCTTTATTGTTTTTAGAACAAGTTGCCTCTCCAGCAGCTGCTAACGATTTGCTTTTTAAATATTGTGAATTTGTGGAATTTTAACATGTTTTTATGTCTTTCACTCTTTTGCTTTATTCCCCTATTTTGAAAATAGTGCAATCTTTAGCCAGTAGGATGCCCTTCAGGTAGGTTGCTGTCTTTTTGACCTGACTCCAGTGGTCTTTGAGACCCCCTCTGCTTTTTGGAATGTCAAAATGTTTCAAGACCAGTCTGTGTATTTCTTACCCCTGACCTAGAATCAACCATTTCTTTGAGGAACCTCCTTCTTTTTAGTGGCTATTTAGAGACCACAATCTGGGCACTAGGGATGGTGGTTTCCAAGCTTTTTTAGTGAGCAGAGCTAGGAGATGTGAATTTTTTTCCCTAAGGAAATATGAATATAGCTACTCTTCAACTCAAAGGTAGGATACCAGAGTTTTTCCCTTTTTTAAAAGTGTTTTATTTATTTTTGCACAGAAAAACTGGGATGTAGGCCGAGGTGCGGGGGTGGTACGAGGATTCACCAGAGACAAAACGGGGAACAGAATAGGCGCATCTACTAAAATACACTGCTAAGGGAAGCAGCAGGGAAGACACGAGAGGTCTGCTAAGCCATATATGGGTCAGCTCCTTTGCCAGGGTTCGAACTCAGGCCTTAGTAGTGATAGCACTGAGATTTAACCCCTAGGCCACCAGGGAGGCCCCAGAGTTTTTATTTTATTTCACATTTGTATCTCTTCTCTCTTAAGTTGAAAATTTTGGTTTCTTGTGTCATTCATATTGCTTGCTTGTTTTGCTCTACTCTTAGGATTCTTTCAAAGTAAGATTATGGGGGCCTCCTAGGGGTTAAGTCTTAGTGCTATCACCACTATGGCCTGAGTTCGATCCCCAGCCTGGGAGCTGACCCAGCAGACCTCTCCTGTTGCTCCCACTGCTCCCCTCAACAGTGTATTTCAGTGGATCCACCTGTCCTGCCCCCCACTCTGTCCCTGGTGAATCCTTTTACCCCGTCACCACTGGTCTATACCCCAGTTTTTCTACACAAAAATAAATAAAAATCTTTAAAACAACAACAACAAAGTAACAGTATGATTACCTGAATTAATTCATACTGCCTTTGTAGTACTTTCTGTCCTTAGGGATGTACAGTCACATTCTTCTGTGTTCAAGTCACTGGAAAGAGTGACCAAGCCACCACCTTAATGGTTTATTTGTTTTATCTTGCTTTTGGTTTTCAGTGATTGCTTTATAAATCTTTTCAAATTATTTTTTATACTTCCAATAAAAATTTACATGATTCCAAAGTCATAATTTTAAAATAGGGGCCATTCTACTTTCATCCCTATCTTTTCCACCCTGTTTCCTTTTTTAGGTGACCATTTTTATTGGTTTTTGGTTTATTCCTTTATTTTTATCTTTTTTTTTTTTAAAGATTTACTAATTTATACATACAAGCTGGGGTGTAGGTCAGAGGTATGGGGTGGTGAGAGGATTCACCAGAGACAGAGTGGGGAGCAGAACAGGCAGATCTACTGAAGTACACTGCTGAGGAGAGCAGCAAGTGAGGTCTGCTGCACCATGTGGGAAGCCCCCTGGCTGGGGATCGAACTCATGCTGCGGTGGCTGCTGATTGCTTCATCGTGCTGTGCTTAACCTGTTGGCCATCAGGGAGCCCCTTATTCCTATATTGTTAACGTTTTTAATGTAAGCACTTTATATACTCATATATCACCCTTTGTCACAAAACTACAGTATATACTGTTAGCTATTTTGCTTTTCACTTAACAAATCTTTGTCACTTTTGTAGTATATAAAAGCATTCTTTATTCCTTTTTTGCAATTATATATTGCTCCTTTGTATGGATAAGCTTAGTTTATTCAGGTGACCTTCTTGTCCCAGTCTACTTGGGCAACCATAACAGAATGCTATAGACTGGGTAACTTGAAAAACAAGTTTTCCTCCAGTTTTGTCGGAGGGAAGTCTGGGATCAGAGTGCCAGCAGGTTGGGTTCTGGTGAAGACTCCCTTTGGTTTGCAGATGGCCACCTTCTCTCTGTATTCGCCTCACATGGGAGAAAGGCAAAAAACAAGCTCTCTGGTATCTCTTTCAATAAGGGCACTAGCCCCACCACAGCACCCCACTCTCGTGGTGTTATCTAACCCTAACCACTTTCCAAAGGCCCATTTCCAAACATCACATCGCAGGGTTGGGGCTTCAACATGAGTTGGGGGAGCAGGGGAACACAAACATTCAATCCTTAACACTCAATCCTGTATTCATCTAGTAGGACTGCCATAACGAAATACCACAGATGGGGTAACTTATACAACACATTTATTTTCTCAGTTCTAGAGACAGAAGTCCAAGATCCATCTTGGTTCCTGGTTGGCTTCGCTTTTCCCACCTCGTAGCTGTCCACCTTCTTGCTGTGCCCGCACACGTTGTTGTGACAGGAACTTTAGTGCTGCTTTGCGGCAGGAATGCAATGAGGGACACAGCAGTCGTGGAGCAGGTTTGCAAGGAAAGACCCTCCTACTTGAGCAGAAGTTCTTGTGCCATTTATTGAAAGCACACAGGCTAGTAAAACCTGACCACGCAGCAATAATATGAGGAATAAGGTGTAGAGGGTGGGATAGGAATGGGGGACAAAGTTTTACGAGGGACAAGGAAGGAGACATCGTGGCCATACATCAAAAGACATTTGCATCAGCAAAACATAATGTCCCCAGGCCTGCCTCATGATATACTCTGTAGATAGTCAAGGAATGCTCTGCTGGGATTTGCAGATAACAAATAGGTCACAGAGTTGCCCATGAGTGGCCAGATCATAGGAACCCACAACGTGTGTGTGTGTGTGTGTGTGTGTGTGTGTGTGTGTCTGTCTGTCTGTCTGTCTGTCTGGAGAGCTCTGACTTGCCTATCCCTCTTAGGTCACAGTTGCCCATGAGTGGCCAGATCATAGGAACCCACAATGTGTCTGTGTGTGTATGTCTAGAGAGCTTTGTCTTGCCTATCCCTCTTCTTAAAAGGACGTCAGTCCTATCAGATTAGGGCCCCACCCTTATCACCTCACTTCATCTTATTACCTCCTTGTAGACCCCATCCAAATACAAACACAATGGGGTCGTGCAGCCCAGTCTAAAATACCTCTTATTGCTGGACATTTGGGTGGTTTCTCTTCTTTTGTTATGACAAATGGCTCTGCATGAATGACCTCGTGCCCATCATCTTGTCTTTTTGTCAGTCTGTCTTTGGAATGTATTCAAAGGTTAAGTCCCAGGTCAAAGGGTAAATGCACATGTAACTTTGTTGGGGGTATTTCCAATTTTCTCCACAGGATTTACACCATCTTGTATTCCCAACTGCAGCCTATGAGAGACCCCGCCTCCTTCCAGCCTCACTCACAGAGTACATGGTCAGCTTTTGATTTTTTCCCAAGCTGACCCATGGGAAATTGTATCTCAGTACAGTCATAATTTGTGCTTCCAGTGGGAACAAGGCTGAGCATCTTATTTGAGGACTGTGTGCAGGTCATCCTCTGTGAACTGTCTGTTCCCATCTTCTCTTGGTTAGCTTGGTTACAGTCACAAGTGGCTTCACTAGCAATATAATTCTAGAGCAACAGGTTTACTCTTTGCTCTCATTATCCAGTCCCTATTTGGGACATGCTTTTATCATGAGCAAAATTGCTGTAGAAACATGCATTGTCCCAAAGCCTCTGTTCAGATGTGGCGTGTGGTGTACCCAGTCAGCCACCATTGGCCAGAGCCAGTCAAGTAGCCAGACGCATCCAGGGGAGGAGACTAAATTTATTCTCCTTGAATGTACTTAGGTCTCATGCAGGAGGGCAGGCAGGGAGATGTAAAATCCTCTGACCCAGTTTTATACAGAACCATATGTGTTATTTTTCATTGCACTCACAAGTTACAGTTTATCTGTATTTGTGTAAAAATTTAAATACATGGTAAGCTATGTAACATCTAATACATGGTAAGCTCTTTGAAGATAGGACTATATTTTTGCTTACTCTTATATCCCCAATGCCTAGCACAGTCTTTGGCACATGCTAAATAAATCTATGGATAGTCTTGAATGAATGAGTGATTGTAATTTTTCCTGATTTTTTCAAATATCAACCTTAGGTTTTCGTGGCTTAATATATGATAACAAAACTGAATCTATGAAGACAATTAACCTCCTTCAACGAATGAATATTTACCAAGAGGTTTTTCTCAGTATTTTATATAGAATTCTACCCATACAGGTATGTTGTATTCAGACATTGAATTGTTAATATCAGAGGAAAGTCAAAACTCTGTCATTTTAAGTTGAAAGTTTCGCATATATTATTCTGATCGTCAACTGAGTTGGTACTAAATCAGTAATATTCTAAAAATCTCCATATATAGTGAACTTTTTTTATTTATATTTGTAAGCTATTTTAAATATAGAAATGCTTCCTGGCTTGTATATGTGTGCAGTCTAGAAGGTGATAAGTATTTCTTTTTTTTTTAATTAATTTTTTTCTTACATCATTGTTTCCCCATAGTTCCCCCACCACCATATCACCTGGGAACCACCGCCATATTCCCTTATCTTCCTCCCTTCCCTGTTTTGCCCCCTTATCCCTCCCCTCCCTTGCTGGATGCCTCAGATCTATGGTCAGCTTGCTAGTTTTGATTTTTTTCTTGACATTTTGTTTGGTTTCTCTATATTCCACATATAAGTGAGACCATCCAATAGTTATCTTTTTCCTTCTGACTCTTTTGGCTAGCATAATCCTAGAAGGTGAAAATATTTCATTTGGAAACATGCCATTAATTTTCTTTATCTTTGAAATTCTTTTAAAAAATTGAAAAATTAGCAAATCGCAGAGACCACTTCTCATGTGAATGAGTAAAACCAGGCAAAGTTAGGTGTTAGATTTGTCTAGAGTAAGAATGAACCCAGAGTCCTCGAGGACTTCCCTTCCTCTTCTGCCCTGGGCCATGAAAAGAAGGTTGCCAGCATGCTTTTAAACGGAAAGGAATGAAAATTAAACTTCCAGTCCTATTTTTTAAATGGCAGTCAGAAGGATTAGGACTTTGCTAACACATCTTTTTATGGTTCCTTTTTACAGAAATACTTAGAGCCAGTTTATTTTTATATTTACACTTTGTTTGGTCTCCAAGCGATCTATGTCACAGCTCTGTACATAACCAGCTGGCTCCTCAGTGGCACGTGGCTGTCAGGACTGTTGGCAGCTTTCTGGTATGTCACGAATAGGTGAGTTGAAATCAGTGTGCTTGTCTCCGTCTCTAAAATATAAGTAAAATGATGCTTTGCTTGCAGTTCAGAGAAAGTTGTTTGCCACATTTGTTTGTATGGGAGGCATTTTCTCTTTGGTTTACCTGGTTGTGTTTGTCTTAGTAAGGTAGAAAGTCTTAATTTTGTGTATTTCCAGCTGAGGAGCAGAACACTGAATCACAAATCAAGAGAATCATCCAGAATAATCCCAGTTCTATAACCAATTTTTCCAACCACCTATCTCTTAAAGATGGTTTAACAGTGTCTTCACTATCAACCTTAGTAGGGCTGTGTGCAGCTCACAATCAGCAAAGCACAGAGCACTATACAAATGCCAGCAAGTTCTCACAATATTCAATCCGTGTTACTAGTTTCTAAGTACTGGAGACTTGTGAAATAACTTTTTGGTTGTTTTTGGTTTTTTTTGATTGGCGCAGTGTTGGTAGATAATGCGGTCTGTGATTCGGAAGTGTAGGCGCCTCCTCAGGCGCATGCCTCCACGCCACCCCCGTTACTACTGAGGATGGGGGTTTTGGGGGGCTTTTTGGTGAAATGGCATTTTTTAAAAATATATTTAAGGTATATACTGAACTGTTGCCTGACCTATAGCAGCAACACTATTATTCATAAGTGTCTTAAAACTTGAACAGAAGCTATAGTAATGATTTCATTTTGTAATCTTCAGAGAATTTTTATTATAATCCTCTTGATGCTTACAATATGTCCAGCACTTTAAAAAGCACTTTATATATATTCTTATAACAACCCTATAGTATAGATACTTTTAATGTTATCTTAGAACTAGGGAAATTCAGGTTTAAAAGGTTAGGTAACATACACGTTACTTAAAAGGTTAAGTTAATATATAAGTCCATAAATTACATACACACACACACACACAGCTAAGTCTTTGTCAGGATTCAAACACAGGGTGTGAGATCACTGTGTTATGCTACCTTTTAACATTTTAATCTGTTATTTTTGCTAGGAGTAAATGAAAGTCAAATTTATTATTCCTGTTAAAGATAAATTTAAAAAATATCTATCGAATGCCTGGTATGTGCTGGGATGGTTTTGCGCTGGCTGTGGAAAGGTGTGGCCATGACAATACTTGTCCTCTGGGGGTTTACATTCTAGGGGAAGAAGCCTTTAAATATATGGCCAGTGATAGGTTTAAAACTCAAGCATAAGTCACTAAAGAAATAAAGTGAGAGAGAATACAGAGTCTAGACACATGGCATTAATGAAGTTAGAGAGACAAAAGTACAAAACAGACATAAAAGCATGAACAGGCGTGGGTCTGGGAGTCACAAAGCAGAGGCCTGAACCCCCCTTGTACCCCTTAGCTGACTACACCACTGTGGGCAGCTGGCTGAAATTTTCTCAGTGAAAATTTTTCTGTTGCAGGGATGATAACAATTAAGGACAAGTTGTTACTAGACTCTAAATACACTTAATGTTGTATGTCTTTCATATTTAGAAAATCTTCGAGGAAATATAGTAAAAGTTGTCACTTGGGCCATTTGTGTTTTCTTCTGTGCAGAATAGATACTACAAGAGTGGAGTTTACCATCCCTCTGAGGGAGAACTGGGCGCTGCCGTTCTTTGCCATTCAGATAGCAGCAATTACGTATTTTCTGAGACCAAAATTGCAGCCTCTCTCTGAGGTAAGTTTTTATTCTACTTTATATATTTTTTAATTCTCCAGTTTTATCTAAGAGGCTTCAGAAAATGTGATGTATATACTGTCCCAATACATGGAAGTAGTTCTTATTCCATGACCAATTTTTTTTTTAACTTGAGTTAAATTAAGTTTTCTCTTTCTGAGCTCTCTCCTGCTTTGTGAAGAAAATGTTTTCATATTTGATGTTAAAAATGTACTCTACATAATGTGCCCTTAAATAGTTGCAGCAAACCCACACACAATTTCTGCAAAACTGTCAGAATTTTTAAGCCATTGCTCTTGAGATGCGATTTGGTGCATTATCGCCTCCGTAATAGTGTAGAATACACATACCGTATGTGAATATTTATATGCAAAGTGTCACTTTAGTACATTTAGAGCTTAAATAACAAATGCAAGGGTTTTCAGAGCAACAGTTTATGGTTTTCCTATTTGCTTTATAGAGATATTGGATGCTCTTGAGAAAACTTGTCTGCAAGGCTTTTTATTACTAGAGACATGTAAATTATACAAAGGTTTTCTTTTCACAGAGGCTGACACTTCTTGCCATTTTCATATCAACTTTTCTCTTTAGCCTGACATGGCAATTTAATCAATTTATGATGCTGATGCAAGCATTAGTGCTG
The DNA here is from genome assembly GCA_004024925.1 of Scalopus aquaticus. Lineage (NCBI taxonomy): Eukaryota > Metazoa > Chordata > Mammalia > Eulipotyphla > Talpidae > Scalopus > Scalopus aquaticus. The sequence continues at coordinate 131,226 of PVIJ01000533.1, read as the reverse complement.
TTCACCCTGGACTCCTTGGACATGCTGCCGGCAGTGAAGGCAAGCTTGGCTCTCTTTTCTCACTTGAGATGGTCGTTGTTTAGTGTTTCGTATCATAGGATTTGCTCAAAATCCGCGCCTGCTTAATGATAAAGTTGTGGCTTCTACTTGGCTTTATGTAAATATTCTGTGGTCAGTTGAAACCGAGTAACTTCTGCGACTCATTTGACCATCTTAACTTCTGCCTATTTTTTACTAAAAGATGGAGTCATTTGGAGAATAGATGTCTAGATCAATTGTCCTTTATAAAGATTACTTAAATTTTAAAACGTAGGATAGTTCTTTTAAAATGTGTTGAATTACGTATTTCCTTCCCTTCCCCAGCAACTCAACAGATACACAACAGTTTTTCTGTATAATTTATAAAATTTCCATAGTAACTTTTTTTTTAAGATTTATTTATTTATGCATACAAGAGCTGGGGTGTAGGCCAGAGTTGTGGGGTGGTAAGAGGATTCACCAGAGACAGAGTGGGGAGCAGAACAGGTGGATCTACTGAAAGACACTGCTGAAGGGAGCAGCGGGTGAGACAGGAGAGGTCTGCTGCACCATGTGGGAAGCTCGGTAGCCGGGGATTGAACTCGTGCTGCAGTGGCTGCGGATAGCTTCATAATGCTGTTACGCCACCAGGGAGGCCCCATAGTAACATTTAAACAACGTGGAATGTGAATCCCTGTGTGTAGCTGAAGGTCTCGTATGAAATAATGTAGTCATAGGAAGCCTATAGTTGTCTCCCAAGTGTGCTGCTGTCATTTGCTTGCATGTTTTTTTTCATGTGCAGAGATATGTTTTGATGTATTGTAAACATTTTAAAAATTGCTCATAGGTACTATCCTAAATTAGCAGTAACTTTAGTGTTTTCCAAGTATAATAAAACACTGTCTCCAGATCTAAGGCAGCAATATAGCCTAATACATAAGAGTTGCACTCATTTGTTCCCTGTCAAAAGAGATGTAATAATATTGGAAACTGACTGAATCTCAATCAGGAAACATTGCAGTCACTCGCATACACGTCTCACACCTCCTGGGCAGTAGGTCACATCTGTATACTGGGCGGTCAAGGTGGATCGACACTATAGAAAATGCCAGCATGTGTGAGCCATTGTTCCTCCACAGGGAGTCCACCATCTACGTCGGCAAATAGAGGTAGAGATGACTTGAGTTACTAGAGATGATAAATGTCAGTTTGTAGTAATGAGTCTAGGAGAAAAATGTTCTTTTTAGGCTGGAAAGATTTCTGAGAATTAGGAGGCTAGAGCTGGGCCACAAATAAGTAGAATTTGGGTAAAGTATGAGGGAACAGGATAGGAAGGTAAAATACAGTAAATAAAAGGTAGATAAAGCAAAGGGGTGTGTGTGTGTGTGTGTGTGTGTGTGTGTGTGTGTGTGTGTGTGTGTGTATTTAGTGTTTCTGTGAGTGTGATGTAAACGTTTACTCACACACTGCTGATAGGATATATTTATGTACTATAGATTCACAATAGGTACCAAAGGCCTAAAAACGTGTTTTCCCTTTCACCAACACTTCTACCTCTGGATATTTATCCTAAGGAAATAATCAAACATGTTCATATTAGTTGTAGTATAATATGAAAAAGTTAGAAACTACTTAAGACCGTAGCATTAGGATATTGTTAAATAAACATGGTCTATCCTTAATATAGTATTACATAATCCTCACCTTCTCCTCTCCCTTTTCTAAAAAGTAAAACATACATGAGAAATTGAGAAAAGGTTCTGAAAAGCTATACGTTAAACTATTAGCAGTCTGCTCTACATGACTGATGTTCAGTATATTCTTTCTATTTTTTAGATCTTTTGAATTTTTCTGTAACATATTTCTTTTAAAATTAGTACACAAAATGAAAATTACTATTTTGGTGCATGCATACACAAAAACTAAATAATACGGCTAATTTATCTTATAATCAATCCTAAACTTTGTTCAACTTTAATATTTAAAACTCTCTTGGTGTCAGAGGTAGTTATAAGTATCAGAATATAAGGAGGAACAGATCTAAAGTGAAAGAATTCTGAGTCATAAAACAAAGTTGGTAGTGCTAGCTCTGAAAATAGCTAGCTTTTTAAACTTTGGCAGATGATCTTACTTTTGGGCCATTAGTTTTTTCATAAATTGGAATCATTGTTCTCTAATAATACAAAATGGAAAAAATTTAGAATTGTTGGTGTAGAGAAAGATAATAGAAATTCTTTTTTTATATATAAATATATATTTTTATTGTTATTTATATCTTTTACATTTTGTATTCCCCTTGGGTAGCCCACCACCAATTCACCCGTGATCCATCTCCATGGTCCCTTGTGTCCTTTTCTACTCCATTTTGTGCCTTTATCCTCCCCCTCTCCCCACTCCCCCAAGTGTCTCTCTCTTATTTGGTTTCCTTATAGTCCTGTTATAAGTGAAACCATTCGATATTTTTCTCTTTCTTTCTGGCTTGTTATACTGAGTATGATCCCCCGTATTCCATCCATGTCGCTGCAAATTGCATGTGTTTATCCTCTTTGGAAATTCTGATCTTAGTGTGACAAGAAGCAGTGTGTTTTCAGTACCTGTAAATTTTTTTTCATGAGTGATGGAAAAATCTCTTCCCATCAAAATCTCAAGTTTTCAATCAGAAATGTGTACAGGGTTTTCGCTCTAGCAAAACTCCATAATGGTCTTGGAGCATTAAAAACACAGACTTGGCAGAATTGAATACCAAAGTTCTGAGTCTTTGGCACTTCTTGTAGTCTAGCCAGGATAGCACAGTGGTTGACAACACATACTCCAGAGCCAGATTGCTAGGTTTGCTTGAGTTAATATATGTGACTCAATTAGAACATTGATATTTTATGCATGTAAAACAAATATTAACCATATTTAATTATGAATGATGATGAATAACATGAGCATGATCCACTGAAGAAAATTCCAGTTACTCTACATAGAAAGACGATATTGCTACTTCTTTCCTAACTGGACTGGACTAATAGAACCTGAGAAGAACTAGCAGGTGTGGCACTGGTAATCCAGGGACCTCTGATATATAGATCTGCTCAGGTTTACATTTCTGGCTGCTCACCAGCAGTGTTGTTTTGAACATTAAACAAAACTATGCAATCTTGTAATACAAACTGCACTTTTTTCCTAGAAGTTTTCTTACTTGACCTAAAAAGACCTACCAACATCAAAAAGCAATAAATGGAAACCAAAAAATTGTTTTATTTGGGGGAAAAAAATGTGTTTGTGAATGAGTTGGTATCCTTAAAGACTTTCTGCAAATTAATGAGAAAAACATTTACATGTCAACAGAAAAGGGGACAAAAGATAAAAGTACTTCCTAAAAGGAATAACACCAAAAAGAATAAAAATATCTAGGTATAAAATTAACAAAAAGTACAAGCTTATACCCTGAAAACTGCAAAACATCATTGAATGTTTTAAAGATTTACATAAATTAAAAAGATACCCACTGTCAAAGATTAGAAGACTTTCTGTTATTAGGTGACAGATTGATGTACAGATTCAGCACTACTCCTTTGAAATTGACACGATGAACCTAATGTTCCCATGGAAACTCCAGAGACCCAAAAGAGCCAAAACAATCTTGACAAAGAACAAAGTTGGAGGACTCACAACTTACCAATTTCAAAACTTACTTCCAAACTACAGTAATGAAAATAGTGTGATATGGACAATAGGATCAACAGGGATTAGTAGATTGGAATTGAGAGACGAGGAAAATACAGTCCATTGATTTTTAATAAGTGTGTCAAAATAATTATATAGAGAAAGAATAATCTTTTCAACAAATGTTGCTGGAATAACTAGATAATTATATGCAAAAGAATGAAGCTGGAACCCTTCCCTTTCCAGTACACAATAACTCAACATAGACCTAATGTAAAAGCTAACACTTAAAAAATAAAATGTTATTTTTTAATAATTTTACCATATAAAGTAAAATAATATGTTTAGAAGAAAAGCTAGGAATAATTGTTCATAACCTTGAGGTTACCCAAGTCGTCTTAGATACAACGCCAATAGCACAAGTGACTAAAGAAAAAAATAGATGAATTGGACTTGATCAAAATTTAAAACATTTGCACTTTAAGCTATACCAAAAAAAGTAAAAAGATAACCCCAAAAATGGGAATATTGGCAAATCACATGTCTCATCAGAGGCCTTCCAAACATATAAAGAATCCTTTTGTCTCTTTCAAAAATAAAAAAATGGGCAAAGAATTTAGATAGATGTTTTTCCAAAGACGATACATAAAAGTCCACAGTAAGCCATGAAAAGATGCTCAGCATCGTCAGACATCAAAAATGACAATCAAAACCACAATGAGATACCACTTTACACCCACTTGGATGGCTAAAAATAAAAAAAAGAAAAAGTAGATATAGATAATAACAAAGGCTGGCAAGGATGTAAAGAAATTGAAACTCCCCTACCTTATGGGGGGGCTTGTAAATGGTGCATCCACTTTGTAAGACAGCATTTCCACGAATGTTAAACGTAGAGTTACCATATGCTTAAGTAGTTCCAGGGCTGGATACACACCCAAAAGAAATGAAAACCTGTATCCATGTAAAAATTTGTTCATGTGGCCTCCCTGGGAGTGCAGCGGTTAAGCACTGCGCTGTGGAGCTGTCGGCAGCGGCGATGCAAGTTCGACGCCCGGCTAGGGAGATTCCCACATGGCGCGGCAGACCTCTCCTGCCTCGCCCGCTGCTCCCCTCAGCAGTGTATTTCCGTTGACCTGCCTGTTCTGCTCCCCACTCTGTCTCTGGTGAACCCTCTCGCTGCCCCACACCTCTGGCCTGTATCCCAGCTTGTGTGCATAAATAAATAAATCTTTTAAAAAAATAATAAAATTTATTTAAAAAAATTTGCTCATGATTGTTCATAACAGTATCTTTCATAAGAGCCAAAAAGTGGAAACCAACCAAATGTCCATCATCTGATTAATGGATAAACAAAAGGTAGTATATCGATACTATGCAACGTTCAACAGCAAAATAATGAAGTACTGATAGATGCTATAACACCAGTAAGCCCTCAAAACATTGTCTTATGTAAAAGAAGCCACTCACAAAAGACTACATACTGTATGATTTCTTTCATATGAAATGTCCAGAAAATCCATAGAGACGGACAGTCCATTGGTGTTTGACAGAGCAGGGAATGAGGAGTGAGGACTAATTGGTAGATGTCTTTTGGGACAAGGAGAATATCTTAGATTGTGGTGATATTTGTGCAAGCCTGTTAATATACTAAAAGTCATGAATGTTGTCATGAATTCACTTTAACTGGGTGAATTTTTTGGCATTTGAATTATATCTCAATAAAGCTGTTATAAAAGTAAAAACCATTTTTTCCCTAGCCAATGGTTCTATTTTTATGAGTCTGTCCTAAGGAAATGCATTCATTCCTCCAATATTTAGTGAGTGGTACTATTTCTAGTCGACATTGTTTTAAGTGTTAGAGATTTAACAATGAACAAAATAAGGAACTAATGAGATATAATGATCTGAAGGGTTTTTTAAAAGAATATTCATTATAAATTTCAATAATAATAAAAGGCTAGAAACTGAAATGATCTAATGGCAGACAAATTGTGGTATTCGGTAGAATGTTCTATCATCATTTAAAATTAAGTGTTCACCTGTTAACTGAAATAAAATTTTCAGTGATTGTTAGACAAATATTTACTAGATAATGAAACTGAGAAATCAAACCCGAGAGAAGAGACTGGTAGGAAAGGTGTCCCTAGCAGCTGTTTCTTCCACCCGACTCCCCAGTAGTTTGGTTTGTGATATGTTGAGATAGACAGTTTCTCAGAAAAAGGAGGAGTTGCATTTGAGCGTACACATAGCAGAAACAAAGAATACTTTTTTGCAGGCATTGTTTTCTCTGGCATATGTTAATTTTCAGACAGGGTAACACACATGACTTCAATTCATTATCACTGTAGGTATAATTTGTGTATAAGAAAGGCAGGAACTCACAAGATAAAAGATTTTATCATGAAGAAATGCCTGTTTGATTAGACTTCTGCGGATTACCTGAGGGAACCCCCACCCCCTCACCCCCTCCATCTCCCTACCCCCTTCACCTGCCCAGGCCCTAGACTTCCAGACACTCATTTCCATTGATCTGTGACAGTGGGCAGGGCTGAGCACAGGGCACCTTCAAGGCTTTTCTCTTTGATCTGCTGACTTCTGCTTCTGCAGGTACTTTTCCTTTGTCCAAAACTTGCTGATTATTTTTCCACATATAGAATAGTCATCACTGTGATTCTACAGTATAATGTGAAATAAAATGTTAATGAAATACCATATTAACCACTATGAAGTCAGTATTGTTTCTGTAGGTAATGATGTTGAATTTTGACTGTAAAACCCACCTTTCTTTCTACTATTTCTTGTTTATGTTTTTCTGGATTTTCTATATCTCCTACAATAAAATATATTATCTTTATAAATCTAAAGTCTGTCAGTATCCATTTTCCCAAGTTTTCATTAACACCAGTACCTAAAACAATGTCCACTAGAACAGTGACACTCAATAAATAGTGGAGGAATGAATGCATTCCCTTAGGACAGATTCATAAAATAGAACCGCTGGCTCAGGCCTTGCTTTTAAAAGTTTCATGTACGTCTCCTTTGAGGTTAAGAAAACAAAACTAGATAAAAATCTGATTTACTGCTGAATAACTGGCATTTTTCTTTTATCACTATGAATATGCAGTTGTCTAATTTGAAAGAGAGAAGTATCAACTTTTAAAGGCTGTCTTTTTTTTTTCCTTTGTGGCAGTTTTTTGTGTTCAAGTTGGTTGAGTTTTGTTTCATTCAGTGTCAACCTGTCAACAGTTTTTACTACATCAAGAGCAGTCTTTACTGAGTGCTTATTATGTGCTAGGCATCTTAATACATCATGTCTGGCTCTTTACCAGATCTTTTTACAGCAGCTCTCAGGAAGGTATAATCATCCCACTATCACAGATGAAACTATTCCAGGACATGAATGTCACACACCTGAGTTATGCCAGAACCAGCTCTGTGGTTCAGGCGCTGAGACTGGAGCTCGCATACTTGACACTGTACTGCCTGCCATCACCCCATGAGGGCGAAGAGAATGGGGCACGTTTTCAGTCAACTGGGGGAATTAGGCATACATAAATAAAATGAAGCAGTGGATGAATCAGTCTTAAAGTACATGGTATGGAAAATTAGGAAATAATGGAATGTAATAAAATGCTAATTGTTGACAGTGGCAGTGACTGAAAAAGAGTTTAGCGGAAAATTGAAGACTGTGAACTGCGTTTGCCCATTCATAGACTACATCACACCATTGTGTTCTTTCTCTGCTTATGTTATTCCTGTTCTCTTGCTCTTTAATTCATGTTATAAAATGTAAAAGGTGCTATTGGTTTAGTTTCCTTCCTTAGATTGTATTACTTGTATTTTCTGCACATTTTTAACTTGAGATGTATCCAACTAGTAGTCAGCATATTAGCATGGGGTTGTGTCTTGATAAAACCTGTTTAACCATCTAATCTTTGGTTGTTGCAGGCGACGTGGCTGTATGCTATACAGATAACAGGTTTACTCCTGGTCTGCATTCTTCAGTTTTTTAATTCCATGATTCTTGGATCATTGCTTATCAGTTTTAACTTTTCAGTATTAATTGCTAGAAAACTTCAGGTAGGTTTGTTTTTTTGTTGTTTGTTTCTTTGCTTTTAAGGATTTTTTCTTCTTTTTTTGCATAGAAGAACCGGGGTGTAGGCCAGAGGTTCAGAGCGGTGGGGGTGACCTCAGAGAGAGAATCAGAAGCAGAACAGGCGGATCTACTGAATTACACTGCTGAGGGAAGCAGGGGGTGAGACAGGAGAAGTCTGCTGTGCCATATGTGGGTTAGCTCCCTGGCCAGGGATCAAACTCAGGCATAGAGGTAATAGCTTTGAGATTTAACCCCTAAGCCACCAGGGAGTCCCCTAAGGTAAATTTTTAAACTGTGGTTGGTAGGACCTTATTTTCATACAGCATACAAAGGAAAATTTATGAACAAATTCCCATTAAAAATCACTAGTCGCGTTACTGGCTTTTTTTTCCTTCTTTGGTGCTTGGGATAGCATTTCTGCTTTCAAGCTTTCTGATATACCCTTCCCTCTGACATTTTTTATTTTCTAGAGAATTAGAACTTTAATTTTGTTCAGGGATTCGCCAGAGATACTAATTTGAGTGATTTAAAGTTGAAATAAAAGAAATGATCTTAGCTTTCATGCATGTGTGAACTTGAGTAAGAAGAATGTGCTGCTTCTGCTTCCCACAACACATTCTGGGAATGTGTTCATCACACTCTTTCAAATTGGTGGACACCTTTGTCATTCTTTGATGTGGTGACACCGCCCTTTCCCCCACCCTTTCATGTCAGACACATTTTCTCTGATATGTCGTTTATTACTAAGGGATTCATTTATTATTAGAAAATTGCAAATATTACGACTATATAACCTCATGAACAATTTCTGCATCGTATATTCCACATGTTATAATTTCCACGTTTCCATGTTACATGATTCCATGTTTTAAATATCATCTTAAATGTTTATGAAGCTATATTAAAATTTAAGAATGAAAACTCTTTTATTTTCTAGAAAAATCTGAAAACTGGAAGCTTCTTTAATAGGCTTGGAAAGCTTTTGTTACATTTATTTGTGGTTTTATGTTTCACGCTCTTTCTCAACAACATTGCTAAGGTAGGTTAATGAAATGAAGTCATTAATTTAGTATTACTAAAGAGTTACCAGCTTTGCTTCAAACAGGCTCAGTATTAACTTCGTTTCAATAACACGATATTTTCTTGATTTTAGTCCTTGATTTCTGTTCACTCTTCTTTGACATGTTTCACCTTAAACTCCCCTTTTGATTTATCACGCTTTTGAAAAAAGTTAACTTTATAAACATTAAGCAGATACCTCTCTAAATTTAAAAAATTTTACTTTTTAGAGATAGTTTTCTGCACTGTGTGTGACACTTAAGAAAGAGGTGACATGACTTTTATTGGGGAGTTAATAAATAAACTGGTTTTACTACACACTACCGTTCCAGTTCCAAGTCATTATGTTCTTAAACTCCACATAATACGTCTCAAAAGCTTATTTGAGCAGAATAATGTACATTTTTTAAAGTAGTCTTTGCTGAAAGGTACATAGTTTATCCATCTGCCCACTCCACATAGTAAGTGATCTGGGCTTGGGCTGAGCCAGTAGAGAGCTGTAGGTCTGGACCGCTGTTTTTTGTTTTGTTTTGTTTTTTTGACGCCCCAAAGAGTAACAACTATTGAATTGTACTTGATGTTTGGCCAGCGATCTACAATGAGAATTAGGGGAAATTATCCATGAGATTCTTTGTTGTTTTTACTGTACCCAAGGGGAAATTTTCTTTTACGTCTCACTTCTAGGATACTAGGATCTTCTGAGCAACTGGTTTGTTTTAATCTTGTGACCCAGTGACTAACATAAATGCTTTTATTTCTGTGTTTGCATTTGTTCTAGAATGCATAAGCCCAGATTTGTGGTTCTTCCCTTGTAAACATATTTTAGGTACTAACCTCAATTTTGAACTCTTGTTTTCTATTTTCATTTTTCTTCTGATACTCTTTCTTTATCCATTTATGTTATATGGATTTTTGTAAGCCATAAATTAAAAAATAAGATGTGAATTAAAATTATAATCATTAATGATAAACACTGGCATTTGTCTGTTCACCCCTTAACGGGGTGAATGTCTTGAATTGTCTTTGTGGAATGAGTCTTAGATCAGTTGTATCTGCAGACAAAAGATGCCAAAACCAAGCAGGCCTTGTAGGAGATATGCCTATTGGAGGTTCCAGGCGATTGTATTATTATTGGTTTTCTGATCTAAAAAATTATACTCACCAGGCTACAGCTCTTTCCCTCTTCTGAAACCAAAGAAGCTTATCTTTTATCTATTTTACAAATTGAACTCAAACATAAGATTTTGTTTGAAAAAATGATTCTGCTTTAAAAAAAAAAAAAAAAGTGAAGGAGCGTGGAAGTCCTTTTTTTAAATTCCCCAGTTCTAAGAACTATTGGGAACATTTACTAATTAAAATTACATATAGACACACAGTCCACTGAAAGTGGATACTGAATAAATGTTTTCAATAGGAAGTTAGCTGGAAACCATGCCTAAGACATTAATAGCAGTTTTTGTTTTCTCCCTCCCCAACAGAAAGTTCTTAACCTGAAATCAGACGAACACATATTTAAATTCCTGAAGGCAAAATTTGGGTTTGGAGCAACAAGGTATGAGTGAATTTTAAAACTATGTTTGAGTTTTTTATATTAAATCAGCACAGAGTTTAAAACTTAATCTATCGTTCTGCCTTCAACTATTAATTGCAGGGTCATTTTGAGGAAAAATTTGTAGTTTACTTGTCTTGTCTTGAATTGAATGTAATACTTTGCTCTCCATTTGTTCCCTAGAGATTTTGATGCAAATCTGTATCTATGTGAAGAAGCTTTTGGCCTCCTGCCTCTTAATACATTTGAAAGGCTTTCAGATACTCTGCTTTTCTATGCTTACATATTTGTTCTATCCATCACAGTGGTTGCAGCATTAGCTGTTGCCTTCCACAATCTCAGGTATGGTGTATTCAGAAATGTGATGCTGTAGTGCTTTGATGAACTTGTTCTATGTTGCAAAAACAATTGCTAAGTTGGAAAACAAAATATCCCACACAGGACAGTGTGGTATTGTCCACTGGAAGAGGAAAGATATCCAAATGGAGGGGGCTCCGCTCTCAGTGGCTAAGAGTGGAGCAGTTAAGAGCACCAGGAAGCAGTGGGCGCAGTCCTTACAAGGCCCTGGGATGGGGTGATCTTTGAGCTAGATAGAACCTTTCAGTGTTTTCATTTCCTTATCCATTGCCTGGGAATACTAAGAGTACTTTGCAGGGCTTTGTGAAAAATGAGTTAGAACAACATAAAGTACTTCAACAGTGCCTCATGCCTGGACGATTTTGTAGATTTTCATTATCATTAGCTATAATTGTTATGATTTACTCATAGTCTTTCTATTTTGGTCCCAATATTCATTTCTTTTATTTTTCTACTTTTCTTCCTCTGCCTTTTTTATTTCTCATGAAATATCAAGAGTTAAATATTATTTACTTGTCTTGTTGCATCTTGCTTAAGAGTATATAAAGTTACAGTAGATCATAATTATTAGCATCTACTAAAAACCTTAAGGAATGATAGATAACCTTCTAAAACTCAGCATGTCTACTAATCTTCTAAAAAAAAAAAGTCAGGGGTATGGAGACTCGAAAACGTATAGAAAACCTACTAATCAAGCTGACGGAGGCTCTGCACTTACTGTCCTTATTAAATTGAAAGAAAATTAAGTGTAAGAAGTTGAAACTACTGTCATTTATGAAAACTTAATGAAGCTCAGAAGGAAGCCCTTTTTCTATGTAGTTACCTTGCCAATTAAGGTGCTGGTGAACTGTGATTCACAGCCACCAGAGAGCTGTTCTGGGGAAAAGTCATTAAAATGAGCCCAGATCAGTTGAGGTGTTTCACGATTATTAAAAATGAAGCAACATTGAACCATGAAAATATTTCATTGACTATAAACTCTTTTAGTATCTTTCAAAAGTGTTCTGTTTTATACCTAGCCCAAGGTAAAATTTAGCCCTGTGAAAATAGATGGAAATTATTCTAGACAGTGTAATTTAATATTATTCCAGACACGCCAAGTGTCGCCAGGACTCTAGACTGCATGCAAAGCAGGACACTCAGTTGGTCTGCAGTGTCTTGTGAAAGTGTCTGCCGTGCTCAGTGTGAGTGAATGAGTCGTCTCTGGAAGCTGATTTGTTTTATGAATATAGATAAAGATTTTAGAACATCCTCATCTATCAGGCAGGAATATTAGAGGAAAGGCACAGCATTAATTAAAGTAATTTAAGAATTATAGTATCTTCATATGAATTTTTAAGTAATTTGAAGAATATTTTATCAATGCCAGGTATTTAAATTGTTCCTACCTTTTTAGTACTGGGCAGGCTAATACCATTACATTTATACAACACATCTGCATTAGTGTGAAAAACATAACTGAAAGGGGCCCCCTCCTCTCTGTTCGTGGGGTGTGAGCTTCCCGGCTCAGGAGCCGGAGAGGCAGTGCCCGGGTCCCCAGGTCCCAAGGGGAGATAAGGGCATGTATTCTTCTTGTCTGGAATGACCTTTTAGTACCAATATGGAAGCTAGAGTTTGGGTTATAATAGATAATATTTAAGTAAAAATCTCTATTCATGGTGAAAATTATCTTTAGAGTGTCATTATAATTCCCTTATCAATCTAGGGTGGTAGAAAGAGGATTTCTAGGAAAGTAACAGTACTCTGGTTACCTAGACGCATCATACATATCCAAACCCACTGGATTTGTATGATGGACAGGGGTGCCTTCATAAAAGCATAATTTTTATCTTAAACTGGTCACCTTTCCATTGTTTTCTTTCCCCCTCATGACACTTTTTTGCAACATCCAAACACTTGCCCACCTAAGGCGGAGACCTCCAAACAGTACATGCCTCCTTCCCAGTGCAGCGCCATATAGAGCACATCCTACCCACGAGGTGTTCTTGCCAAAAAAATAAAAAATAAACTGGCCTCTAATAATTAACCTCTAGATCTAATTACAAATGTGTAAGAATCATGGAAATGAAGAAATGCATTAAACACCCACCAGGAAACCATTAGCCAAATCCAGAAGGTAGGAAGAGTCATATGAAAAATGATAAATTTTCTTCAACCAATAAATACCCTTAAAAAGAAGGAAGAATCGGGACCTCCCTGGTGGCACAAGGGGTTAAGTCTCAGCCTATGAAACTATCAGCCGCCACTGCAGCACGAGTATGGTCCCCCGGCCAGGGAAATTCCCACATGGTGCAGCAGACCTCTTCTGTCTCTGGTGAATCCTCTCATCCCCCGCACCTCTAGCCTGCATCCCAGTTCTTGTATACATAAATAAATAAATCTTTGGGGAAAAAAAAAAGGAAGAATCTTATTTGATGGAAAGATAATTTTCAAAAATATTGACAAAATGCAGGGTGTAAGTTTTGGCTCTTGAGTCAAAGAAACCACCTGTAAAAAGCAATTAGAATTAGCAGGGAAAATAGAACATGAACATAGGTAATGGCATAAGGAGTTGTTCTTGTCAGGTGTGTCATTTTACTGTAGTCATAGTTTATAAAAGCTGTCTTGAGAGGCATATGTAATGAGGTATTGGTGGGTTTAAAGTGTCCCAAGCTTATGGATACATTTTTTTCTTGTTTGTAAAATCTTGAAAAATACTGATAACTTGTAAAACACCTCAAAAGATCTCTTTTTCAGTGATTCCAAAAATTTCTTTCTCATCATTTGCTCACAATTTAAAAGTTTGAAGCACCTTGATATTTTGTTTAAATTAAAATGAAAATGGTTAAATTGTAATTATTGTAATTATGCATTTACTGTGACTATTTTAACCTCTTAAATTCCGAATTGTTCATTTGATCTTAGGGGAAAAAAACATTTCTAGACATATGAAGGCGTAAGTTCTGTGTCTTCAGGAAAAACTTAACTGAATTACATATGGTTTGTTTGCTCCTTTATTCAGTGATTCAACAAGTCATCAGCAATGCTTGGGTCCAGTGGGAACTTGCACAATCGGCCTGAAGCCAGAAACTGCCTACAACCTCATACATACCATCCTGTTCGGGGTCTTAGCTTTGAGCACAATGAGGTATTCTTGCCTTCCCCATTTGCTTGGTTGTTTTATTCAACCACTCTTTACCTGACGTCATTTTGCAACTGGAAACTGCTGATCCCCTGCATTAGTGATTATGGTTTCCATGAAATTGTTCTTGTTTGCTGGCTTCTCCCAGTGTACAATATTATTTATAACTCCTTCCTAATGACCACAATTCTCCATTTTTACTGATATGATAGTTCTGTAAAGGTGGCGGAATTCATAACTAACCCTTTGGTAGACGGCGTCAACATAGTTTTAGTAGGTTTTACTGTCACAGTCAGCACCGAGGCCTTTACAGCCCTGGACGCCAGCTCTCTGAACAGCTAGTCCGCGCTGACCTTTGCCTTTGTCTGCTCTCACAGAATGAAGTACCTCTGGACGTCACACATGTGCGTGTTTGCGTCATTTGGTTTATGCAGCCCTGAAATTTGGGAGTTACTTCTGAAGCTGGTCCATCTTTATAATCCAAAGTGGGTCAGTGCTGTCCCTTTTTCCATTTCATTATAGTGACTTTTAGTATTTCTTTCAACCACCTCTTTATTTCAGAATTGCTTATACATCAGTCGGATATGATGGATACAAAATTTTGAAGCTAAAAGTAGATGGTTGATGTATTATGGCTTTATATGGTATTGATTTTTAATAATTTTATTTAAAATTTTATTTTTTGAAGCTTTTCTTTCCTAGACCGTAAGTTAGAGATGTTTATTATAAACAGCACTTGGCAATAGTGAAAAGAAAAACAAGAAAAATAAAGTCACCAATATTCCTATAATCTACATCACTATCGTTGTTATCATATTCTTCTGTAAATAGTTATTAATAAACGTACAGCAATAATAAATAGCCTCTAAGTACAGTTGTGAGCTGTTCTCCCCTAGGTGTCCACTAGGTGGCAGTAGGGTAGAAGCTCCATGTACCTTGTGACCTATCCCGACACCTACATGGACTCAGTTGTTTGCATATTTGACAATTATATTTGGTAAGACATATGTCTGAAAATAAACTTTTAAGATAAAATACTTGTCATCTAAATTGTTTTTTCTTACACAGATATGTGTAATGCGATACTCAGTACCGATACTAATTCTACTGTATCTGTGCTATAAGGTAAGACTGATTTTCCTCGTTCTTGTCTTTAATTATTATATTCTGCTATTATCTAGAAGAATAATTGCTGTGAGACATCACACTTTATATAGTCCTTGGCAAATAGAGTGGTTGTGGAGGTTATAACTATCTCCTTACCTTCCTATAGCAGTTGGTTCTGTTAAGGAAACTGATCTTTTTTCCAAATAGTTTTTAACAAGTAAGAACAGTATAGAAAAACTATGAGAATTTAATGATTCAAATTAATTCTCATTTTGACTTAGTATTCAAGTGACACAGATTCTGAAAATAAAGATGTTTTCAGCCCTATTTTGAGGTGAATAAAGTTCTCTTGTCATGTATTAATACTCTGTATAGTCAGGTTTTAAAATGTATTGTACTTTAATCGATATGTTTATTATATTAGATGCTTAAAATCATCTTTGTAAGAGGATTGGGTACATATAAATGAATACAGTTTAAAATCAATCATTCTCTGTCCTTCACTTTCAGTAGGAAATAATGAAATTCTTATTCTCAGTTGACTAATGTCTGAAACAACATCAGCTGTGCTTTGATTCTGGGAATTTTCTGTCAGAGGCAGTGAGTCATTACCAGGTTGACTGCTCCGTGGCTCTTGTTTCGTCTTTGAGATTTGCAGGCTGTAACTCTCACCTGGGCAGGTAGCAGGTTGTTTCACCTAGTTGAGCTCTCAGCCTTTCTTTTTAAAAACAAAGCCTTACATTTCTTAAGTTTAAATGTTCTTATTTCACATTTTGTTTTAAGTTAGAACAATGGATTTTAAACAATACAGTATAGAGTCCCTGATTTGGTAGGGTGGCTAAAAGGGGCAATAGTAAAACCCCCACAGAAAGGATCAGCTTTGGATTTTATTTACATCTATTTTCATCTAAGTTTTTTTGAAGTAAAAGTTTTAGGCCAAAAAAAAAGTTTGACAGTATGTTGGATAATGCTTTTGTAAATATTTCCAAAAAATATACTCTATTATGTTCTTATGTATCAAAACACTCAGTATTATGGGCTGAACCCTGCACTAACTCTCAGGTACTGAAAAACATAAAAATTGCTTATTTCTACCTCCCCGCTTCTGGGAATATTATCCATAATGTAAATAATTAAAGCTTCTTTAAAACAGCTAGAAAGCAACAGTTAAGGATTAAACAGACTATAAGTTTAACAATGAATGAGGTGAGTTTACCTTTACACATTATTCTGAAGGATAAGACACCCCCCTCACACAGAAGCTGTAGCTCACCATTCTTGTCTCACAGCTAAAAAGGCCTGCACGGTTCCTCAAACTGCTAAAAATGGAACTTCCATACGACCCAGCAATACCACTTTTGGGAATCTACCCAAAGGCCACAAAAACACTAATTCAAAAGGGTACGTGCACCCGTATGTTCATTGTGGCACTGTTCACAATAGCAAAGGTATGGAAGCAACCCAGATGTCCAAATATAGATGATTGGATCCAGAAGATGTGGTACATATACACAATGGAATACTATTCAGCATTCAAAGAAGATAAACCACATGCAATTTGCAGCGACATAGATGGAATTAGAGGGGACCATACTCAGTGAAATAAGCCAGAAAGAAAGAGAAAAATATCGAATGGTTTCACTTATAACAGGACTATAGGGAAACCAAATAGGAGCGAGACACTCAGCGGGTGGAGAGAGCTGGGGGAGGGAGGGTAAGGGCACAAAATGGAGTAGAAAAGGACACAAGGGACCATGGAGATAGATCACGGGTGAATTGGTGGTGGGTTACCCAAGGGGAATACAAAATGTAAAAGATGTAAATAATAATTTTTTTAAAAAGGAAATAAATAATAATAAAATAAAAAATAAAAAGGCCTGCCCACTGTGACAGTCTTTCCCACTTTCTGTGCAGGTGGGCTGAGTTCATTTATGTCTCAGCTATTTATTTGAAATTTGATAAATACCAGGTAGGGCTAAAACACACATCATGTCTGAGAACCCCTGCAGAGAACAGGGTTTCTCTGCAGCAGCACTGTTGACATGTTACCCAGGTAACGCTCTGTGGGAGGGAGCAGTGCTGTGCAGGGTAGAAGTTTAGCTGTGCCCCTGCCTCCCACCCACTGCATGCCAGTAGCGCCTCCCTCCAGGTGTGGCAGTCAAAATGTCTCCAGACGTTGCCAAACACCCCCGTGGGCGGGGGGAGCAAACCCTGTCCCCACACCCTTATTGAGAACCACTACCAGAGAAGAACTAGTGACAGCACTAGGAAATCTTTGTAGCCATCTTGAAGTAAGGGAGTTAGTGTTTTAAAGAAATCTTCCAAGGACCACTGGCCCTCTTTCAGTATTGGATTTTAGGAGTGATCCGAATACATCTAGCTTTCACTGTCTAAAATAGTCTAGGTATTTCAGCCCTCAAAATTTGTGAAATATAAATCAAGAAGAAAATAATGACATATATTAGGGGTTACCCTGAAACTGGGTCTGTTTTCCAAATAGTCAGCAGATTTGTAAGTTACATGAACTCCTATATTTCGAAGTTCATTTAGCACTTACTTTCACATTGTTTAAGATTATTGCCAGACTGTATCATTAGATTTTACCATTTCCAGAATTAACAGCAGATTTCAAACTAGAAAAGTATCTAATAACCATTGAAGTCACAGATTTCAATATATATTTTACATCAAGATAATTAGAACATATTTTAAAAATTGGTATTCTATTGATTATAAAATTAATAAAGATAATGGATAATTGAAATTTTACAAAAATATCACTTAATCAGCTTTTATGATTGCTCTTCTAAAGTCTAGAACCAGAAGAACTAATAACCTGATTTTTTATCACCAGCAATTTTCCTGATTCACCCACCCTGGAAACATGATATGAATGAGCAGTAAAAAATAACTAAATGAGATGATAGGATAAGAAAGTGATGGGACTAAAACATGACTCGAGGCCAGGCAGATGCCACTTTTCTTCTAGCTAGCGGCTCTTAAATAAAATAACTTTATTTTCAAGTTCAATGAAGCATAGACACTTTGTCGTTGGTATTCTATTCCAATATGTGGGGTTAATTCTGTAGTTCACTTCAGGACATATATGATGAGCAAGTCTTTTTAGCCAATTGTCATTTGATAAAATAATAAACATTTAGTTAACTATTTTATAAACAGACCAGTCAGATTTGATAGGCAGTGGTCTTGGTGTAAGTTTTAGTCTGTCTCCTAACCGTAGCAGCTAGTCAATTGGGAGGTACTGGTGGCATAAATATGATACTCAAAACTACCAGATTTTCCTACAATCCTACTTTCAAATATTCTTCTCTCCCATGGAACTTGTACCTCTATTTATATGCCCCCAACTGTGTGTTCAGACTTCTAGTAAAAGCAACCAACCCCATGTTACCCGGTGAAAGAGGGCTAGATTTGGCGTCAGTTCCAGGTCAAGGCTCTTTACATTGTGAGCTTAGTTCACTGTGACTGTCACGTCAGGTGATTTCTCTGAACTCGGGTCTCCATATGAACAAAATGAAAAATAAATAGTGATAGTGATGATCTCCCTCGATAGTGGTGAGGATAAAATGAGATTGCAGAAGCATTTGTGCAGCTCTGAGACGGCGCTTGCTGTCCTCCCAGGCGCAGCCTGCACTCAAGGGTGCAGACTGTGATGTGAGTCCCACGTTTCCGGTACACCGTGCGCTTCCTCGTGGTGCTGTTCCCGTCATACCCAATGGATGCTTTACTCGATGTGCAACCACATGCCATAGCATTTTTTTACAGTAAGATAAAAGCTCATTTTAAAAAAATCGACAGTACCTCTAGTCCTAATTAACTTGGCTCAAAGTGATTTTGGAAATTTTCTCAAACTTCAGCTCCCTTACCCTAGGAGCTGCATGTCTGCTTAGCTCCCAGCCCATGTGCAACTTCTCCTTTCCATTTTAATCTTAGTGGCTGTTGTGGGTACGGGGTGGATCCTAGTTTTATTTTGTTTTGTTTTTCATTTCAGTTCTGGCCAGGAATGATGGATGAACTCTCTGAGTTGAGGGAATTCTATGATCCAGATACAGTGGAGCTGATGAACTGGATTAAGTAAGAGAATCTGATTTTTTTTCACCTTTCAAATGTTAAGTGGGGCGTAAGAGTCAGTGTAGATCTCCCTTGTGGTTTGTTGTTGCCTTTCTTCCAAATCTAACTGTGAGGATACATTCTTACTAAGTTTTTCTTTAAAACTATTGATTTGGAATACTTTATTTCCTTTCAAGAAATGTGCTTTTCAACCACAGTCCTTTGCAGAAGGGAAAATACTGATCTGGGAGGGACAACAGAATGGGGAATGCATTTCAAACTCTGACTGCAGCGGAAATAAAGATCTGTGTTCCGCTGATTTTATCTTTATCGTTTTCTTTCATTTTAATATTGTTCAAATTTTCCATTAATGCTGACACATAAAAATAGTCTTTCCTTGTTAATTAGTTAAAAATTATTCTGTAAGCTACAGTTCATTGGAATTACAATAGCTCTGTGCAGATGTCATATTAACTAATCATATTGCCCAAGCCTCGGCCTAGAGAGAACTTCAAATAAAAAAGCTCTTTTCCTCTCTGAACATCCTTTCATGTTTTGTTAGTTCTTATTTTCACCTGCATTTTGATGCTTTGCCTCAGCATTCAGCTTTGGGATGAAATCTCTGCTTCAAAGCTCTGGTCATGCAACCTGCCTCCTGCCAACAAAACCCGCTTTTCTACCCAGCTCCTGTAATGCTGTGTTTCCCTGCATTATAACCAAAACAGCAGCAGTATGATTATTCACACATAAATAGATGTTGCAAATCTTGGGTGACACAGTCTGAAAGCTTGGGCTGTATTGTCCCCATCACTTAGAATTTTAGTAGCCATATTGGCACTTGCTCGTGACTAATGTTTACTAACCAGTACAGTTTAGCACCGCTTGTGTATTAAGAGATGGTAAATGTTGGATAGCTTAGGTCTCTTGAGGGCAATACATGGATTTTATAGAGATTTATGCCTAAAATATAGATGTGGCTTTGGTCCCAATGTCAGGCTGAGTTTGACTAGATGCAATGAGTATAATTTTTCATATATTTCCAGTGCTAAGCAGTGCTTTGTCTTTATTTATTTATTTAACTTTAAATCATGGCAGACAATTATAGAGTAAGTAATTCCTTCAGTATTTATTGTGTATGGGAAAAGAGGGTTATTCCTATAAAGAAAAGCTAATTACTTTTACATTAACTATAGTCAACTAGAAATTTATGACAGGCAGCTGAAGGTGAGGCTGATATTTTCTCTTTTGAAAATTGCACTGTTAATCCCGTGCGGGGTGTCTCCTCTCTTGCAGAGTCCTGGAGTTGGCGGGTCATCTGGGTTGACCCGGATTAGCACGACCAGCATCCCACTCCATTGCTGTCTTTCAGGAGTTTTGTTGTTTTTTTTTTTAAGATTTATTTATTTATGCATACGAGAACTGGGGTGTAGGCCAGAGGTGTGGGGTGGTGAGAGGATTCACCAGAGATGGAGCGGGGAGCGGAACAGGCAGATCAACTGAAGTACACTGCTGAGGGGAGCAGCAGAGGAGGCAGGGGAGGTCTGCGCGCCATGTGGGAAGCTCCCTGGCTGGGGATGGAACTCGTGCTGCAGTGGCTGCAAATAGCTTCATAGGCTGAGACTTAACCCGTTGCGCCACTAGGGAGGCCCTTTCAGGAGTTACTAACAGCGCCTTGACTGTTGATGCTAGCAGAACCCCAGCTCTCTTTGGCTCTGCCTTACTAGATGTGTATACCTCAGTGCCTTTGTCTTCATGTTTGCCGCCCAGAAAGTTACTTAAAGTGATGTTGCTGGTCCTGAAAACTAGATGAGAGATTGTTCAGGTTGACTTCTCTGCTGGGGGGGTCATCTGTCCCCCCCTTGCTCTGCCTGTGTGGAGACTCGACTTTTTTTTAAGTTTC
This sequence comes from Scalopus aquaticus, assembly GCA_004024925.1. Classification (NCBI taxonomy): domain Eukaryota; kingdom Metazoa; phylum Chordata; class Mammalia; order Eulipotyphla; family Talpidae; genus Scalopus; species Scalopus aquaticus. The sequence continues at coordinate 110,291 of PVIJ01000533.1, read as the reverse complement.
AGCAATGAATGGATTTATACTGTTTAAAAAAGTTGCTTCCATTGTGTTCTAATCTTGCCTGTTTTCCCTTAAAATTCTTCAAATCTAAATTATTGTTTTTGCAAAAATAGCTGCTGGGCATGTTTATGAAATAAGCTTAAGTGATGATGAATGGATGCCAAAACAGGGTCTATTTTAGACACAAAATGTATTTGTTTTAATCAACATTTAGGTCAGCTCTTGGGTCCGTAGGCTTCAATTCCAAAAACATGTGGATGTACTTAATATTCTTTTCACCTGCTTTGACATCTTCTGTTTTTGAAACAAAATATGACCTTCAGCTTTCACATCACCGTCTGTGATATTGGGGTCTGAGCTGCACTGGAGAAAATGCTGCAGCTGAGGACAGGGGGGTGGCCTGTAGGAAATTGTCTGAAGGCAGCAGCAGACCCCTGTGGGAAGCCAGCTTGTTAGTGAGGGATGCCGCCGCCTCGCCTCCTCGCCCTTCTGATCCCACATATTCAGCTGTCTGGGCGGCGGGTGTTAGGGAGGGGGTGCAGCTTCTGTTACAGCTTGTCTGCCCTCCAGGATGAGTCCGAACTGCAGAAACTACGGGGCTCCTGAAGGACCCTCCCTTTGGTGCTGGGCAACTCTTAAGGAAAGTGTTGCTGTAAGCTGCTCACCCACCACGACCCAGTCTGTGCCAGTGCACTTGATGCGGGCCAGGCTGTGTCCCCGCCTTAGGTGAGGTGTGCTCCCAGGTCTGAGCTTCCTTAGAGACAGGGGTTTCCGCGCTCCCTGAGGCTTTGCTGCTTGGAGAGCAAGTGAAAGAATTCATCACCTCAGCCCAGTTCAGCTGTTTTCTTTACTCTCTGGGGGGCTCCGTTATGACCTTTCATAGGCTAAACAGATGCCTCAGAGGGATTTGTTTTCTGTGAAAAATTTAAAGCTTTTTTTTTTTTTTACTGTATAAAGTTATTTCATATCTGAAGTTGTCTTCTTATTGATAATTCTCCCGACGTGCTGTGCACCAGCTGTGTGTCCGCAGGACGCTGCCGGACAGGCACACGCTGGGTGGCGATCCTTTCTGACTGCCTCTTCGCTCACCCCAGCACTGTTGTCTTCATTCATTTCTTCCATCTAACTGTTGGCTCCAATTTTAGAAACCTATCAGGTTTTAGTGGGGAAAACTTTTAGAGTCATTTTTAATAACAGAAATGTTGTTTTATGCTTTCCTACCTTCAGTTCCTCAGAGGAACCAAGATTTAAATTTAGGCATAAAACCGAGATTACTTAGGGATTGCATTTCTCATTACTTTGCAAAGACATTTTGTTGAAGTCAGTCCTCCAGCATCTCCTCTGAGAGAACCAGGGGTCAGCTCATCTGTGCCTCCCACAGTCCTGGCCTGGGTGATTCCCCCCACATGATCCTGAGATGCCACATGCCTGTGTGCCAGCAGATTCAAGTGCCCTTTTTGCTGATAATGTTTCTTGGATACAGAGATGTAAAACCTTGGTGTTTTTTACCTGTTTGTTAAGTTTTTGGTTTTGCTCTTTGATACGTCTGCAAAATCGAGGTGGTCCTTTCATAGGCTTTATATGTGATTAGAAAGCACACTTACTTCAGCAAGACCAAATGCCGCAGCACCTGGTGGTCCACACTGCATTCCCCTGTGTCCATAGACCATTTTAGTTTGAGGTTCCTGAAATTTTTCTTTTATAGGATGCAATTAAGATAGACCTATAGATTTGAATATCTTGACGGTGACATTTTAACTACCTGGCTTCAGGAGATTTCCACTAGAAATAGTCTCTTTCCAATGGTGAAGCCTGTATGTGCAATATTCCCAATGGGACTGTGAAAATGGACCAAAGTTTCTTCAACTTTAATCAAAGCAGAAAGAATTACTGTGTGCTTTAAATATAATGGAGGTTAAGTCCAGACTTTAGATACCTATAAGCTGCTTTTATTTTTAGTGAATCATTTTGTAGTATTTGCATAATTTTATAAATTTTTGAAGTGTAGATAAGGGAAATGTTCACACATATTTTAATGCTCAGTTTACATATTAGTTCCACAGTAACTAACTTTTTAAAGCTAAGAGCTTCAAAAATAAATGAGATTATTTGTTCAAAATGCCATCAGGTCTTCCTGGAATGACATTCAAATTATATAATGTAAATCCATTTGACCTGTGAGTCTTTGTCATTATTTAGTGACATTTCTTACAGAAGAAATTGTTTGCAGGTTGGGCAACTTGCCATGGAGCTTGGTGTAGAGCTATAAAAACAAATTATCCTTTCATTTTATACATCATTTATTCAAACATTGGTAAAAATTGCTTTGTTTTTCTATAATAGAGAAGTGTCATTCAATAGTTAAAAGCACATTAGCTATTTTAGACACAGACCACAGGCTCTCTCAGCAAAAGTATCTGGGAAAGAAGAACACCCAGCATTACATTTGCCACACTGTGTGTTTTTAGTTAAAAACAAAGAACCCTTTTCCCCCTTGCTGTTAGGTTTACCACAGAAAACATAAAATACAGTGAATACAGGTTTTGAAAATGTGTGATGAGCTGCTTTTAATTTTGTTCTACTTTGCTTTTGCTTGTTTGTTTTACTTTTGTATTTACTTTAGAGGTAAACTTAAATATTCAGAGTAGCAGGGAAATATTCCAGATTTACCATGGGGCTAGAATACGAAGCCAATACAAACAGAACAAAGTGAATAAGCCTCATCTCCCCTATGCTTGGACGTCAGAGTTTCCAAAGAAGTATTGTTTCTAATTCATTTTATAGGTATTAGGGTGCTTGTATTTTTCTACTTTAAAATAAAACAAGGACCTCAGTGAATGAACAGGTTAACAGTCCGAGGGGTTGACTTCTCTAATGCTTTACTAAGGAGGCCAAACATTAAAACATATTACAAGTGAATGAGCCTTATTCCATTTTTTTCCTCACCTCTTCTAAGCCATCGTGACTGATTACTTTGCTCTGCCTGCAGATGAGGTCTGCTGGGACACAGGACGGGGAACACTCGGTCCTCAGTGTATACGGGAGAGAGGCCATCCTTACATCATGATGGGGGTGGGGGGAGGGCGGGTGTTTCCAGCCCAGCACCCCTAGAGGCCTGCAGGAGGGCGTTAATGAGCACACAGTAGCCTAACCACCGGTTTTTGCCACCTTGATTGATTGCCTGCAGAGAGAGCTGAGTATGACTCTGTTTAGCTAGTAAGCTTCTTGAAGACAGGCCCTTCACGTTTGCCAGTCCAGGACTCAGTTATATTTTTTAACCGAACAAAAAATAACTTCCCAGGACTTTTGACATTTCAAGCCTTTGTGAGCTATGTAATTCATCAAAGAATTGTGATTATTGCTCCGGCAGGAGAATGAGACCTTGGTTGTTAGCCGTGAATAGATACCAGGTCAGGCATCGGTCTCTCCCATAATTATAAAATAAGCGCGATAAACAGCTCTGGGCCTCTCCCCGGGCTGATTCCTGTTACATATTCACAACAGTGCTGCGAAGACAGTCTTACAGCTTGAATGGATGTTACCAGCTCAGCTGTTGGATTTGCGTTTGTGTAGAAGGACCGTTTTGGCACTTGAGGCAATAAGACTGAGCGTGCCAGGAGAGCTCGCCTCTGCTGCATACTGTGCCCAGACGCTAGACCCGACTCACTTTCTCCCTGCATTTAAGGCTGTGTAGGCCAGGGGGCCCAAAGACAGGCCCTTTTGGGGCATTAATATGTGATGTTATTGTATTGTTTATTGCAGTGGGCTGGCGTGTGCCAGTGGAGAGTATACAAAAGGAAAAAAGACAGACTTAAAATGATAATGGTGTTTCTGTCCATTATTGAGTGTCCCTGTTTATACTCTCCAGCTCATAGCGCACACTTTTAGCGGGGGCAGCCTGCTGTATATGCATGGCTAAGAGCTTGCTAAGTATTCATTGAATTAAGCTGAATTTTTGTAAAATCTTTCACAAAGGAAATCTATGCACATTCCCATGTTTTTATGCAAATTCTCCTGTTTCCCTGACCACATGGGACAAATCAGGAGTTCCTTATAAGTTTGCTGTTTCAGGGAAGTGAACAAATGTCTATTTTTCCTTTTGTTCTGGCTGTCAGCATACTCAGGCTCACTTAAAACCTTTTCTGTTGTGATCTGCATTCTGGGCTCTGGCATGACTAAGGGAGGAAGCAGCTGATGTGTTGCTCCCTGTCTGCTCACTATAATCCCATCCACTTTTTTCCAATGAATGTGACTTAAGAAATGAATGTGGGGCCTCCCTGGTGGTGCAGCAGTTAAGCACTGCACTGTGGAGCTGTCGGCAGCGGCGACACGAGTTCAACGCCCAGCCAGGGAGCTTCCCATATGGCGCAGCAGACCTCTCCTGCATCGCCCACTGCTCCCCTCAGCAGTGTATTTCCATCGATCTGCCTGTTCTGCTCCCAACTCTGTCTCTGGTGAACCCTCTCTCTGACCCACGCCTCTGGCCTGTACCCCAGCTTGTATGCATAAATAAATCAATCTTTAAAAAAAAAAAAAAAGGAAATGAATGTGACTGTCACTGTTAGAAAATCTTGAATTTTTCAGAAGTGGGTTATTTGTAAGTGTTACCATTGCTTGGTGCAGACACCCAAGGCCTTTGTTGGATGGCGCCGCTGGGCAGGGTCAGCTTCAAGTTGGAATAAGCAGAATATCCTCACGGGATATTGGATATAATGGGGCGTCTCTTAGAAACATCTGCACTAGAGCAAGCTTCACACCCTGCTTTCTGAAAACACTGAGGAGAACAGCCTGCTTTAGCATTTTCTGCAGAATAAGTTGAGTTTTAATTGAATTAGACTCCTTCTCAAAACTGTCTCCATTGGAATTGGCCCTAGCAAGCATAGACTCCTCTTTCTTAGCACAAGAAGGATAAATGTACCTTGAGTATTCTTACTGGGTCTCTGCAGGAAACTCTCATTGAGTGGAACCCACAGAAAAGCTGTTACCATCTTCACTATAAAAAGACACTTCATCAATTTGCAATTAACTCCCTGATTCCCCCAAAAATGGAAGGGAATTAAATCAACTACCAAGTTTCCTTTTTCCAGGAAGGGGGGGATGTTTTCATATTGTTGTCCCTCACACCCCATGGGGAGGCAGCGATGCACACCTTGGCGAATAGGAAAATGAGGTCGTGACTGAATATGAGGGTGCCCTATATGCCTCCAGATATGTATAATTTTGCATTGTCAGGACTAAAGAAAAGGAATATAATATATAATAGTGGTGTGTTACGTATGTTGCACATGCCCATACTGAGTGATAAGATATTTGCTATTTCAGAATCTTCTTTCCATGTTCTTCTGTGTTTACCAGTTCTGTTTCTCTAAAAAGTAATTTATAGTAAGATCTGTGATCTATTTTTTCTTGTTTTAAACAAAAACCCTTGGAATTGGCTTATAATCAATGGCAGTTTCTGGCTTTATAATTTGTTATTTCACTCTAGGCAGCCCTTTAGTTCAGTTTAATACAAAAAGCATTGGCAACCTTCTGAGGCTTTTTTCAGAATGTGCCCCCCTAGAACAGAAGCAGGAGAGGATTATGGGCTTTAGCCTGAAAGACTTATACTCAGGAGATACCTGCATCCTAAGACAATTCATCACAGGAACGAACCCATCAAGACAACAGAACATTAGAAGCTTCCCAGTCATTGCCAAAAACAGATTTGTAAAATATTTGAGTGCGAATCAGAAACTCAAGCAGCCTCCTATTTTTTTTCTGACTCACATATCCTGATATAGCTGGGGGAGTCTGAGAGTGTGATAGTGTCTTTGTTGTTGCCTTTGAGGAAATCTTAGCACCAGGATTAATTCAGACTCTCAAATCTTCCAGCTCTAACACCCCGAGAAAGGCTGTGTTTGCTGGCAGCATGCAGTTGCTGGCTGGAGTCAAGCTGTGCACAGGCAGGACCCTCACCAACCACCCGCACTACGAGGACAACAGCCTGCGGGAGCGGACCAAAGCGGTGAGGCCCGTCTGGGGCGGCAGAGGTTTCCCTGTGCTCCTGTGTGGCTGAAACTGGGGCTAAATGCTGCCTGTAGGTTTTGAAGGGAAGTTAAAACATAAGGACTTGCTTCTCCTGACGCTTGTCTTCGGCCCACCCACATCCATCGAAGGCCTGCTGTTTAGTCCCTGCGTTCCTCTCTCTCAGAGTAACTGAGAAGATAAACACCTCGAGGTGTGAACTGGAGAGAGAAGGAAAAGGAGTAGGATATACTGGTCACATTTGTTACGGACCTTTTCGTGTGTGTATATGTATGTTTTATAGTTACTACAACCACACAGTTCAAAGCTCAGCACAAGAGGGGATGTAAGCGTGCCCCTCCTATCCCTGTCTTCCAGCTGGCTCCTGGCCCTGGGGCCCCCAGAGGCAACTAGCGTTCCCAGTCTCTTGTGTGACCCCGCCACCTTGTGGACCTTCCCACATGTGTTTCCTGTACATACAGATGTATAGACACGTAGATTCATATTCTCCCCAGCTTTTTTTTTTTTTTAACAAAAGAATAAGGTCTCACATCTTGCTGGTTTGGCTCTTCATATATTTTGGAGATTATTCCATTTCCAGTATACCCCATCCAGTATATTAACCACTTCTTTGTCATTTCTAAAGGTTCATAGTGTTTTGTTATGTCGATGTAGTAGCATAACATCTGTTTGTCTTTTGCAATTACATGAACTAAGTCCCAAACAACAGACTCTCGTGCTTGTCAGTCTAGACGAGGAAGTGTACCTGTCATCCGGTTCTGAGAGGTGAAACTGAAGGGCAAAGGGCATGGGCACTTGTCATTTATTTGTACGACCCTACTGAGCCACCCTCTAGACAGATTGTACTGGCACATTCCTGTCAGCCTTATGGAAGGGAACATGTCTCCTTCAGTCCTCACCAGTGGTGGTTTCAATTGCTGACGTTTCATGTCACTTCTTAATCTTGGTAGGTGAAAATCTTGTTTTAGAGTGAGATTTGACTAGCCTAAAAGCAAATCATTATTACCATGTCCTCTGTTTTGTTTTGTTTTTTTAATGAGAATCAACTGAATTTGCATTCCTGCTAAAATGGGAACTTTAAATTGGCCCAAGTGTTGTAAAGAGCAGCCGCTTAGCCCCAGACCAGAATTCAGCCAGCAGGTCACCTGTGTGCCGAGACGAGAGCTGCGGGAAAGGCACGTACGCTGCCAGGAGCCCACCTGTTGCTCCACCCTCACCAAGGTCTACCCCTGGCTGGCTACTTAGTTTTGTTCCCTAAAAGCTGATGTCCCAAAGCCCTTCTTCAGTCCTGACCTTTCAGTGTGTGGAATGCCTCCAGTCTGAAGCTGGTGCTGGACACAGAGGGAATGATCTTACCATTTTAGGAGGAGCAGCTAACCTCCCACCATCTCACTCACCATACACTGAATTAGGCTCTTCAGACCTAATCGCCTGAGTCAGAAACCTATTAAAAATCTGTGGGCAACAAAGGAAACAACACCTCTCATTACCCCTCTCTCTCTCTCTCTCTCTCTCTGTCTCTGTCTCTGTCTGTCTCTCTCTCTCTCTCTCTCTCTCTCTCTCTCACACACACACACACACACACACACACACACACACACACACACACATCTGTGAACATTCACTTAAGTTGTACGGCGCTGGCGGCGAATGGAAGGTGGTGCCCCCTTTGAACCTGCACTGGATGCTATAAATTGCTTTTGTTTCAGAATGGGTGAGAGAAGTGTAGGACCCCCTGGCCAAGCAGAGTGCTGCACAGGAGCAGTAAAGCAAAGAGTGCTGCCCCAGCCTAGAGCCAGGGACTTCTGGGAGGTGCTTTCCCCCAATGCCACTATCAAAGCTGGGACCCCACATCCCCCCAAACTGTACCGTCACACCAGATACACTCTTTGAATGCAAAGGTCCCTTTTGTAAAGGTTGAGGCCATGTCTTATGTACTCAGCTTTGTTACTCACCTTGGAGAAGCCTTCTTAGAAGTGGCATCCACTGATGAATACAGTCATAGCTGAAAATAATGCACTGTCTAAATCCAGCGTATTCAGTGTGACTCACCCCCTCTTCCCAAGGCCAAGTCATAGCAACATCCCTTTGGAAACCTCACCCCCACCCCCTGGGACGTGCACGTGAGCCAGCACGGTGGTGAGTAGCCCGGAGCAGCTGGCGAGTCGGGGTGCCGGTCTTACATTCACCCTGTGAACTTCCTGGTAGTTATGGCTTTTACCCTACTGCCTTTTTCATCTCAATCTGAAGGTCTATCAGATCTATGCAAAGCGGTCTCCAGAGGACGTGCACGCGCTCCTCCGCTCCTTCGGCGCCGACTACGTCATCCTGGAGGACAGCATCTGCTACGAGCGGAGGCACCGCCGGGGCTGCCGTCTGCGGGACCTGCTGGACGTCGCCAACGGACACGTAAGCACGCGGGCCCCGGAGGCGAGGACTCCAGCTGGACCCCCGCGTAGTGTCGGTCTGTTTCTGCGTTGCCTTGCTAGGATTATAGCAGAGGCAAGGACTCGTCTCTCTCTCGTATTCTGCAGCACTTGCCGCCGTGGCGTTTGAGTGGCCGCCACCGGGGCTGGGGAGAGGACACGCTGGTCCCCAGCTGAGGGCAAACAGCAACTCTGTCATCAGCTGGTTTGTCTCGTGAGGGTTTGCATAAAATTTGTTTTTTTAAGGATTTTGCTGCTAAATAAAAAATAAGACCTTAACCTTTAAAAACCATTGCCCAGAGCATCACTTGACTCATGTGATGACAGCAGCGCCTCTCCCCAGCCCCCCATGGTCGCACATTCTCACCCTCTACCTGCCAGTGCTCCCTGGGGGGGCCGCTCGCACATTTCCACCAATATGGCTCCTGTGAGATGACCCAGCTTGCACTCCCCAGTAGGAAAACAAGGCACCTCTTCGTCCTCCCGTCTGAGGAAAATGTCCCTGGAACTATTCCAGGCCTCAAGTAGAGAGAGCAGAAGATTTTCACCCTTTAGCTGTGGCATGTGCTGTAGTCATTGTATACAAAAGCTGATAGATATTTATAAAATGAATGAGAAAAATGAGCCTAGCTTAACTCTGGGAAAAAAAAAAACCAACTGCACAGAATGTGAAATTCAGAACACTTAAGATCTACTCTCAGCAAATTGCAAGTATTCGAGGCAGTATGGTTAACTAGTTTCTCCAGGCTGGGTGTTAGGTCCCCAGAAGTCTTCATTCCATCACCACAGTTTGTCCCTTTGACCACCGTAGTGGCTTGACTGTGTTTAATTACTTCACAGCGGCTGTGTATATCAGATCATCAGGTGGTGTGCCCTGAGTATATACGATTTTATTTGTCAGTCATCCTTTCATAAAGGTGGGGGGAGGGATATGAGCTCCAGGTTTTTGCCCAAGGAAAACAACTGTCTGTACTGTCTTGAATTCAGAGAGATGCAGACCAAAGACATGCATTTAGATTTTGCTTTGTGTGTGACTTGTTTCAGACCGGGCCTCCTGATAAGTTGGAGAATTTTCTCTGATCTTTATTTTTTTTGTATGTCTGAGGAACAATAGCTAAGAATAAGGAGATCCAAGTTCTGCTTCTAGCGTTGCCGTTGAAGGAAGTCACTGTGTGCCACTGAGCCCTCCTCCTCAGCCTTGGTTGACTCTGCTGCCAGGGAGGGACAGACCAGGCCATCTTCAGGCCCGCTGACACTGACATAACATTTCTGTCCACTAGCCTGTCCTCTGTAGAGAAACCCAGTATCTCCTCTGTTGCTGTTGTCTCTTATAAATATGAGCTTTTTCCAAGTGGTGTTTGGTTTGGCTTTGGCTTTAGATGATGGATGGCCCTGGAGAGAACGATCCCGACTTGAAACTTGCAGGCCACCCTCGTTTCTGTGAAGAGATCAAAAGAAACCTGCCTCCCTACACAGCGTACTTCACCAGAGTGTTCCAGAACAAAACATTCCATGTTTACAAGCTCTCCAGAAACAAGTAACAAAGCTTCCTATTCAATCTCTATTTTTCATACCTGAAACTTCATCAATGAGACTCAGTAGATGTTTCGTATGTGATTGGGTAGCCCTTACCTTAAAGCTGTGATATGAATAAGTTCTTCAGATGTTTACACAAGCATTCCATCTTTGAAAGTATCTTATACAAGCGTGTCTTTTTTTGTCTGGTCTCCATGGATATTCTTTAGCTTAAATGTTCTCAACTTTCCGAGAGTGATCTAGAAAGTTGTCTTTGGGAAGAGCCGTGCGTGTCCGCAGCTGCCCTGGACAGCCACGTATCATGTTGACAATTCAGAGCCTGTTCAGGATGTGAAATACTCGTCATTTTCATTTGACTTAAGACAACCACGTGTGGTTGAATTGAACTGAATGAATTAGAGGGTGTGCATCATTAGATTTAATGTTATTTTCACTAGTGAAGACCAATTGGTGTCTTTTTTAAAATAGCTCTTTATTGTCCTGTTTCACCTAAACATTTTATAATGTTTTTGAATTTTCATGCTTTTAATATTTTCCCCCCAAATCATGTTAAGACTGTGTATGAATCTCAAATTTTCTTGTGTTCTGTCTGAAATGTAATGTGTTATGTATTAAGTTGTGCGTGTGCATTTGTGTGCACACATGTGTGTGCATGTTTTAATGCTGGACACAGAAAAGTGTTACAAGTTCCATACTGTAAGTCTTAAAAGGACTGAAATGTTATGTAGCCATGTGAAATTTGTTAATGTTCAGTGTTATTATTTTAAAACCTGCTGATAGTACTTAACCTGTCCTGCAGCAAGTAAGATACTTTATTTCTTACTCATTTAAATTTACTGGGTTTGCAAAATTTTCTAAACTTTTTGCTTTTAGCCTTTGTATTTTTTACAGCCTAGACCCTTGCAAAGTCTAAATACTTTTTAAATGTTGTATCTTAACAAATTCACTTATACAATATTTTTGGCAGAGAGCATTTTCATACCAAGTTTGATTGTGGTCTCCAATCTTACTACAAGGGCCCTAGTAGTGTCATCTTTTTCCTTAATAAAAGGTAACCAAGTGCCTCTAAGTCATAGTGATTTGTAAACAACGAAGAGGATGTGTGTACCTGCTCAAAAATTTTTGATAATTGCTTTTATAATTAGTTTCTAATGAAGGAGACTTGTAAAAGTTGCTGATAAAAGTATATTATGCATTTAATTAAATCAAAATGTCTAAGGAAATTAACTTTCTACCCTGTTCTTGCCAACTGGAAATGATTTAAATGTTTTTCTTTGCCACTGTAGTGAAGTAAATGACGATAGACATCAAGATGGATCTATCACATGTTCAAATAATTTTATATTCAGTTCCTACATATTAAGCAGCATTCAGAAAAAAAAAATTTTAACTTTCATATTGAACTCAAGGATACTTGGCTTTTATCAAAACGTATTTAAATACAAATTTGACAGTAGCTGGATTATTAAATTATGCAACTGAAACTCCTGAATTATATCTTTCCTGAATCCCCTTAATAAGGTTGGAGACCACTGCAGTTTAGGCTAATACAATAATAAAACATTTTAATCAGCACTAAAACTTTAATGAAGCCAGTAATGATGCATGCCTGTTGTAGCTGACAGCATGGGTCAGTACATCCTTCAGCGAGTGCCTTACTCTAATTGAGACTAAGCACATGTAAGGTACAACATTTTAGACTATGTAGTTTCATTTTTAAAATCCTCCTTTACCTTCTCAGACATATTTCAGTTTATTTTAAATATTCCTATATGCATCAATCTAAATATTTGAGTATTTGGAGTCTCAATCTGTATGAGACATGTACTTAAATTTTTATGCTTATCACCACACTGATGGCATACGGTAATGTTTTTATCATAGTTTAGCCGCCATTGTTGCCACAACATTTAGTGTTTAGTCTTTAATAAAAAATATAAAGTGCCAGAAAAAAAATCTTTGCAAGACAGAATCCATACCTACACTCTCCAGGACACTGTGACCATGTACAGTAGACATTTTTATTTCCTAATGACCAAATCTTTTAATGAATCATGTGAAATATTTTTAATGCTTGTCAGTGTTCTCTTTTATGACCTTCTCTCTGGAGTAGAGAGAAGGAAAAAAGAGGAAAAGTGACTGACTCCTGGCTCTCTACCAAGCCAAAGCAAGTGACCTGTGACCTAAGCTCCCTGCCGTGCAGATCTTGGTGGCTGTATTGATGTCGGGTAATAGTCTCAAATTGTATGTTTTCTATGGATAGAATAACTTGAATTTGCTTCAGAATTAGCATTCGGAAGAACCTCTAAGTACAATAAGTGCTCTTAATTAACCTCTACTTACAGGACTCACCAGACCCCTTGGTAGCCTCCACCCTCCTGTAAGCTGAAGCCCCTGTTGGAGGGCTGCTCCCTGGTATTCTCTCACATGCCTCTGCTCCCTCTCTTGAGTTCAAGGTCCATAGCAAACTTCTCTGTGCAAGTTCTGCTTCTTCTTGTAAGTATGCAATTCACCATACACCAAGGAAATATGAATGTAAAAACAAAAGGGTTATTTCTGCAAATTTTAATTTGAATGCTTTGGCAAGATTTAGTAAAGGTTGAGTTACTAGTAAAAATTGCTTTAAAGTAGCCATGGTTGGGAAAATTACAAAATTTGGGAAAAACAGAATTTAAAAATATTTCCGGGCTTAGATTGCTTCATACATTTATATAAGTACTCATTGCACCTTTAAAAAGTCTTGACTGATCAGAGGGTATTAAAATATGCCCACATCATCTAATTAGTCTGATTTATGCAAGAATAGAACTGCAACCATTGGACCCTTGTGCAAAGGAAAGGTCTTGGCATTACATCAAAAGATTAGCAATTGCATATGCAATTGTGCACTTAAATGTATGCTTCCCTATTTTAACCTACTTGCTTCATTAAATGACCAACTACTGATACTGATCACAGTGGCTAATAAAGATTCTATGATAGTTGAAAGGTTCCAGTCACTTTTAATACAGACTTTTAAAAAATAGGAATTCATTTCAGATATAATAGCCAGGAGTATAATTACATGCTACCTAGGCCTTTTATTGTCCACTTACAGATGATTTACTTGACCCTTGTGAGATCAACTGATGTGTGTGTGTGTGTGTGTGTGTGTGTGTGTGTGTGTGTGTGTGTGTGTGTGTTGGGTGGGGGGGATTCTGCCAGGTGGTGAGGACATATGTAAATATTTCATCTGGTCTGCATCTTCACAGTTAACTAAAAGTATTTATTAGGATTCCACATGAACTTTGACTAAAATATAAAAATTTTAATTTGTCTTTGGCCAAAACCTACCTTAATGGACATAGAAATATTCCATTTTAAAATTTCATTGAAAACTTAGAATTAATAGGAACACATTAAGAAGCATTCTCAGATCATGTATCTTGGTTAATATGCTCCCAGATACTTTATATATGACAACCTTTTGGCCTAGAAGAGAGTGCTCATCTGGTCATACAGAAAGCTTTTTAAATGAGACTGTGGCTTACTTTCTTGTGCAATTGATTTTCTGTATTTAATATCCTATAGGTAAAATCTTACAAAGAGCTTTTATAACTTGTTGTACTGGATTGTATGGAAATTGTATACTAAATAAAGCTCTTTTTAAGTTAGACAAGATGTCTTTTGTTTCTTTGAAGGTCAAAACCCAAGGACTGACTTACTGAAATGTATTAAGTATGTGCTAAATAGTATATAGCCACTAAAGATGAATGTGGCAAGGTATAAATTATGCTTGCTAATGTTAAAGGACTTGGGGTTTGTTTTTGTTTTTTTATTTTTTTTTAAAAGATTTATTTTTTATTTATACATACAAGCTGGGGTACAGGCCAGAGGCGTGGGGCGGCGAGAGGGTTCACCAGAGACAGAGCGGGTAGCAGAACAGGCAGATCAGAAATACACTGCTGAGGGGAGCAGCGGGCAAGGCAGGAGAGGTCTGCCGCGACATGTGGGATTCTCCCCAGCTGGGCGTCAAACTCACGTCGCCGCTGCCGACAGCTCCACAGAGCAGCGCTTAACCGCTGCACCAATGGAATTTGGTTTTATAGCTGCCCATTTGTTTCACTTGAGCCTCAAAGTTATAGTTTATATTTCTAAAGAGAAGTCTGCTAACAGCAGAATGTATTCTCAAAGAGATAAATGCCATTTTTTGACCTTTGGAATTGTTTCTATTTCTTGATTAAATTCTTATCTTTAGTAATTTGGACAGATGGGAGGTAGTCTACATTTTTCTAAGAGTGTATGGATAACAAATGTGCTTGACTGTTAGGTCGTTCAAAAAAGATACTGAAATTCCAAGCAGAAATGTTTACAGTCTGATATATTCCCAATCAGAAAAAAACTGGCATTGGGGTCTCAAATATTCTGTGATGGTTAGCACTCAATCAGTCATAATAATTAATAAAAAGCAATACTGATAGAACTAAAATAGAAACAGCCATAGTCTAATCAGATATTAAAGTTTAAAGCATAGACTTAAAATAACTGTGCTTTTTATATTAAAGAAATTAAACAAGAAGATGGAGAATTTTGGTGAACTGAAAACTATAAAAATGGAAATATTAGATCTAGAATACAATAAATGTGCACTCAATGATGGGCTAAATAGCAAATTAGACACAGCTGAAGAGAGCACCAATCAACTGGATGATAGTTTAGAAGAAAATATTCAGACTGAAACATAGGTGGGGGGATGATGAACAAGAAAAGAGCACCAGGCATATTAGAACATTTCACTATAAGTCTCCTTATAATCTTGGAGTGTTTCTTTTTTCTTTTGTAAATGGAGGTATAATAATAATTAGCTATAGGGTCAAGAGATAGATTAGATGAGATACTATATAAAGCACTAGGCCCCATACTCTGCACATGGTGAATGCAATAGATGGAAGCAGTGGGGTAGTGTCCTCACCATCAAAATTAGAATGTCAAAGAGAAAGTATGAAGAACAAAGTATGTCAGTCAGGTACAAAAGAGCCCTTAGTGATTTTATGTGAACTTTTCTGACTGCAGAAAATATGATTAAAAAAAAAAACTTTACATAGTAGGAGTGCAACAAGAACAGTTTTTTAAGAACACCAGTTTCATGTTAAGTTCTGAAGTATGATTTGCCTCACAAGGGGTGTGTGTGTGTGTGTGCGTGTGCGCGCGCATGCGCGCGCAGAAGAGAAAATGAGCCACAAAGACAGACAAGCTGATTGAATGAGTTTGGTGAGACATTGTCATTGTTGAGGATGAATGTGAAACCTTGCCACAATACCCATATTCATTAAGAGGTGGAAGTGTGGCGTATGAATCTGTTTAAGAGAGGCAAAGGAGTAAAGGAACATGATTTCAGGACTAGCACAGTAATTAGAACAGCAGTGTGCTAATTAAGACTCATAAATTTAATGAAACTATTAGCATTTTCTCTTGCAAGAAAAGGTGGATGTTTTTTTCCCCAGGAAATGACACCTGTGAACAATTATCTCTCTTATCATTGCTATTAAGATTATTTACATAAGTTGTGCTCATTTAGCATTCTCTGCTGTTAATGATATTTTTACAACACCTGATCTCACACTAGATTCACTCTCTCTGGCTAGGAAAGTACTTTGAGATTATTGATAATTAATAGTGTAGTACGAATAGACAAGATCATCATTAGGGGACCTTCTGTATGTTATTTTGCTTTGTCTTTGTGGGCAGCATTTTCGTTTGCTAGGAAATGTTTCTGAATCTTTGAGTGTCCATAAGAACCCGGTGGGTTATTGACACCATGAACACACCCTCCCCCTGTGCTGTTGTCTGGCTCAATGATTCCTTCCATGAGGTCACCCAGCATCTACTCTGTGATGGACCTGTGGATAGGGGGAGGCCTATCATATAACCATGAATGAAAAATATCATATTATTGCACTGAATAAAAATGGTTATAATGGATAGTTTAGATAGAACTACACAACTCATCGGAAAAACAGAAGTGTCATGGTGGGAATTACTACAAAGTTGACTTAAACTGTGAAATGAATTTATTAGCATATTTAACTTGTTGGGCTTTTAGATAAGGCTTAATCTAATGTCCCTGTGATTGAATTCATTAGGTTCATATTTATTGAGACCTGCAGGCACTGGGAACACATGATGTAAGACAGACAAGGCCCTTATGCTCATTTAACTTACATTTTAGTGGATATAGACAACAAATTGGAAAAATACAAGAAAGCGCCAAATGTTTGAAGAATATTAAAGGAATGTGATAGTGTAAGGGGGGGTGGCATTGTTTGGTTTTTAGTGTTTGGAAAAGCTTCTCTGAGGTTAACTATGATTTGAGAAGGTGGTCACCAAGCTCGATTGCAGGGAAGAAGATGTGGAAGGAGCTTGGTGCAACTGAGGGTCAGTAATAAGAAGTCAGGAAGGGAGGAAGTTGTGGAAGTAGGCAGAAATCAGACCACTTACGCCACTGTAAAGAGGTTGAGTTTTATTCCAACTATGTTGGAGAAATATTGGAGAATTTTAAGCAGGGCAGTGACATTACCTACTTTATGTTCAAAAAAGCTATCTGGATGCTGTGTTATTTTTCTACTGCTCCCATATCAGCTCACCACAAACTTTTATGCTTAATATCATGGGTATTTTGCTCCTCAGTTTGGCAGTCAGAAGACAGCATAATTTGGCGTCTGCTCAGAACTTCATGAGGGCTCTGGGCTTCTGCTCAGACCTTCTCAGAGGTCTGGGAATGAGACCATTACTGGGCGCATTGGGGTTGTGGGCAGAATTCAGTCCATGCTTTCGCAGAACTAAGTTTTTCGGTTGTCGGCTTTTGAGTAGGGTTCTTCCTTAGCTCCTACAGCCCTCTCTGTGGTGGTCCTTGCCAAAGCCCCTTACATTCCAACCAGCTGCAGAGTGTCAGATCCCACTGTATCTATCTTCTGCCTCCTTTCTTTTGCATCCTCTGACTTCAGCTTGGAAAAGTTCTCTGCTTTCAAGGGCTCGTAACATTAGAGTCGACTCACCAGAAAGTACAGGATAATCTCCCCGTCTCAGTTTGTGACCTTCATCACATTATTCTTGGATCCTGGAGATTATTGTGGAAATGGAGGTTGGGGTCAGGGTGCATTTCTCAGCCTACCACAGATGCTGGGTGGAAATTAGACTTGGGTGCGCAGAGTAAGACTAGAAGCTGGAAGACCAGTATTAGGGGTATGTTGGTTGTCCAAGGAAGGTGTTATGGTTTAGTGAACAGAATGTGATGGCAAAGAAGAAAGAGAAGTGGGGTCGTTAGGACTGCTGGATTATACCCTGGGAATAAGGGGAGAGAGCTCATGGGTAACACTTTCGTTCTTGGCCTGGGTAACTGGGTACATGGTGGTAGCACATGTTCTTAAGATGAGGAAGATTGGTATGGTGATCATAACTAGTTTCCAAGAAATGTTTCTGGTTCTCCTCTCGCTCTGTCCCCCTTTGATGTAGCCTGGTGACTGGTTGATGAGATGAGTTGCTTCTGCGTCAAAGGTTCTAACTGCCAGTGTAGAATTCTCAGAACTCTCTTTCCCCCAATGGCAGCAGCTTCTTCATCAGCCTGGGTCCTGGGATGAGAATGATGTGAAGAGAGTTTCCTTCCAATTTGCATTCAACATGCAAGTTTAGGAAATAAACCTCCGCTGTTTCAAGTCACTGAGATTTAGGTTGCGGTTGTACCAGAATCTCACCTGTCCTGACCTGACACAGGAAGGAGCAGGCCCTTTGCACGAGAAGGAACAGAGTCAGAGTTAGGAACTTCGAGAGGCCTTCTCAGTGATGCGTCCAGCTCTTGTGCTCGCCACCCACTTCAGTTAGGAACAGGGTGGCCAAACTAAATGGGGAACAATCAATGGGAGTCAGGGAGCCTCAACCCCATCAAAGTCTTTTACTTCTTATTAGAAGTAAAAATGAACATTTTTCATAGGGCTTTTGGCCTTCTGATACCCCTTTGATGAGTTGTCTATTCATGTCTGCTGTCTATTAATTGGGTTTTTTTAATTGTCAAATTGTATGAGTGTTTTACATATCTTGGATATTAATCCCTTATCAGTTATATATGTGTAAATATTTTCCCCCATTCAGTAGAGTATTTATTCATCTTGGGTTTTTTTGTTTGTTTTGTTTTTTTGCTGTATAGAAGCTTTTTACCTTGAGGTACCTTTTATTTTTGTTTTTAATTTCCTTGCCACAGGGGTTGAGTCACCAAAAAAAGTCTTTATTGTTGCTATTATGGAACATACTGCCAATCTTTTCCTTTATGTATTTTATTGTTGCAGATCTTATAGCTAAATCTTTAATCTATTTACAGTTTATTTTTGGTTTTGGTTTGTCTTGTCTTTTTAATTTTTTGAGGGCTTCCTGTCATGGTTTGTTAAAGCTCCATTTCCCTTGTCTTATTGTGTTACTTCTATTATCTTTTGTTTGAGGGTTTGACTGAGGTTAGTAAATGAAGGGCTATTTGTGTGACCCGTTGGACTGTCTGGCCACACCGTTACTCTCCTCCTCCTCCATGTTAAGTGATTTAAGTCTGTTCCCTCAATACTCATTGTTCTGTTGCTTTATCATAACCCATTAGGATTTCTTTCATGCATGGCTTAGTGCTGATAAAGTCTTTTAGTGTTTGCTTTTCAGTGAAGCCCCTTACAATCCTTTCTATACTGAATGTTAATCTTGCGGGGAGAGGGTTGGGGCAGGAAGTCTTTTTCCTTAAGTACTTCAAATATCACCTTCCAGTTCTTTGGCGCTTGTAGTTTTGCTTCTGAGAGGTCACTGACAGTCTGATCAGTGTTCCCTGCAGGTCACCTTTCTTGCTCTTGATGTTTTTAATGTTCTGTCCTTGCCTTTGGTTTTTAACAGCTTCATTATAATGTGTATTGGTGCGCATATGGTGGGGGTATTATTTGGTACAGAGCTCTTTGATGCTCTTGGCTTACACTGTCTGGTTCATTTCCCAGATTGAGATGGTTTTCAATGATTACTTCTTTAAATAAATTTTCTATGTCTTCCTCTCTCCTTCTGTGATCCCCATAATATGGAGGTTATTTTTCTTTAAATTATCACACAGGCTCCTTACACTATTTTCATGTTTTTAATTCTCTTTCTTTCTACATTATTTTGTGTGTTCCCCACCGTTGTGTTCTTGAGCTCATTCATCCTCTCCATTGCTTCTGTTTGTCTGCTATTGAGCTCCTCAATTGTATTTTTTAAGCTATAGTGTTTCTTAGTCAATCTGGCCTCAAGGGACTGGGGACCCCCAGAGGCTCCTCTTGGTTCTTGTCTTGGCAAGGGAAGAATTCAACTTGAAACCAGAGTTAGGCAGAGCAGCAAGAGATTTATTGATAGATAAGAGGAAGGTCAGGAAAGTTCTCTGAGCAAAGAGGGGTACTGAGTGTGTAAGCCACTGAGGGGCCGAAAAGCAAGAGTATACACACACACACACACACACACACACACACAAATACATACATATATATACGCATAGGGTTGTCAGGACAGTCATGACGCATTTTTACAGAAAAAATACATGATGACTTTTCCGACAACCCAACAGATACAGTGGGCAAGGAGTGGGGGTTGGGCTGTTGGGTGTCTCCCTGTTGTGTCTCTTGCTGATTGGTTGGGGGCTGGCGGGGTCTCCGAGGGTCCTGAGGCCCACTCTAGCTTCCACAGTACCTGGCTAACCGTCCCGACACTGGCGTTGGTCCGTTGCTGGAACACTGTGCCACTGTGCTGGTGTTCTGAACATTCCATTTTTGATGAGGTTGGGGCCACCCTGACTCCATCAGTTGTTCCCCATTTAGTTTGATAAATGGGTTTCAGACTCCTGAACTTGCGGAGTTGGGGGGGGTGCTCTCCCACTGATTGTTCCTTATTCAGATTGATAAATGGGAGCATGGGCCACCCTAGTCCCAGCCGACTGCCTGGACCCATTTCCTGCCTTCTTATTCAATGGGGTGTCGGGCACCAAATAATCACCTCCAGTAGACTCAAGAATCTGAACTTCCTACTGTGCTAGGGTGCCAGAATTGTGTTGGGGGGCTCCACAGTGACCCCTCCTCAGGTCAGCTTGTGGGTCTATGTCTCATAGTCTCGTGGCCGCCTCCACTCCAGGCTGTTTTTAAGCACTAGATGCAGGACAGGCGGTCATCGGTGCGGGGTCACAGGCGGGAATCCATCTTTTCTTTTCCAGCGCGGAGCTTTCCGCTGGGGTGCTGGCTGCAGTTCTGGGTAGGTGCTTGGGCGCTCATTCAGGTGTCTCTTTGCTTTTGTTCTAGTACTGGGGTGGGAGGTGTTGGGTGTTTTGATATTTCATCCTGGGCTTCGAGGGGTAGCCTTTCCTCAAGGAGACCCAGATGCTCTGACCCAGTTCAGGCTACAGCTGTTTAGATTGAGTGCCTCATGCTCAAGCCATTAGACCTTGCTGTGTTGCCTCCACCCCTGCAGCTCTCCAGCACTCACCCCTGTATCCAGCACAGCAAATGTCCTTCAGGAGCAAAGTGGATAAACTAGTCTATCCAGACCATGGAATAGCAGCCTCTGCCTCAACGGAAGGTGCTGCCAAGCTACGAGAAAATGTGGAAGAACCTTAAAAGTATATGATTTAGTGAAAGAAACCAACCTAAAAAAACAACTTACCATATGATTCTGACTCTATGACTTTCTGGAAAAGGCAGGACGATGGAGACAGTAAAAAGGTCAGTGGTTGCCAGAGGCTGGTGGGGAGGAGTAGCTATAGAGGATCTTTGGAGTGAAACTTTGTTTGATCCTATAGTGGTGGATACATGTCATTAGACATTTGTCCAAACCCATAGTACCTACAACACCGAGGACGAACCCTAACGTAAGCATGTACATTGGGTGATGATGGGTGTTAATGAGGGGTCAGTATAGGTTCATCACTGTAACAAGCAGATGTAACAAGCAGACCCCTGGGGTGGGGGAATGCTGACAGTGGAGGAAGCTATGGCGTGAGGAAAGGGCAGAGAGTATGTGGAAAATCTCTGTACTTTCAGCTCAATTTCACTGTGAACCTAAAACTGCTCTAAAAATGAAGTATTAAGTTGATTAAATGAAAACTAGTCATTAACAGACAGTGCTCACAACTGACAAAGAAAATAAAATGCAGGGTTTTAGGCTTGGTGTATTGACACTGTAAAACATGAAAAATTACTACTCTCCATGATCAGTTTGGGGTTCTCTAGATTGGCGATATTTCCAGATCAGCGTGTTAGCAGCTGATCCTAAATCACTAGCCTATTAGTATTTCTGTGATAGTTTAGGTTAACATGCAAACTCAGTATGTGATATACTAAGGATTCTAACGCAAAATAATGAGTGAGTCATCTGTAAAATCTAACCTGCTTTAGACGTGTGACGGTACTTGTTACAGTGAGGTATTTAAAATTAGTTTTCCCTTCACATATATCATCCACTCCATTAAAGTTAAGTTGTAATCCACTTTATTTGCTAATATTTTCTAATATCCTTCCAAAAGATTGGAGGAAGCAACATAGTGGGAAAGGCCGCGCCCTAGTATCACCACCTGACAGCCGTGGGACCTTGGGCCTGGACACACAAACACAAACTGTGACTCAGTTTCCTTGAACTGTAAGTAGATTAAATCAACCATCTTATTTTTGAAAGGATTCCATTAGTTAATAATTTAAAGTTCTTAGGATGGTGCTAGGCAGAGTGAGCACCTAATAAATATTTATTGCTGTTCATTAACACAATTTTGACACTTCTTAAAAGGGAGTTTTGCTGGTTGTGATTATTCTTTTTACCCTATAGGATAAAATGTTTACCCCAATGAAACTAAACCACCTATTTTTTTTAAAGATTTATCCATTTATGCATACAAGCTGGGGTGTAGGCCAGAGGTGCGGGGTGATGAGAGGATTCACCAGAGACAGCATGGGGAGCAGAACAGGCAGATCAACTGAAGTACACTGCTGAGGGGAGCAGCGGGGAGACAGGACAGGTCTGCTGCGCCATGTGGGAAGCTCCCTGGCCGGGGATCGAACTCATGCTGCAGTGGCTCTGGATAGCTTCATAATGCTGCGCTTAACCTGTTGTGCCACGAGGGAGGCTCTAAACCACCTATTAATAGACACCTCCCACCTTTTTCTATTCTGACAATTTTTTTAAACATTTCGTGTCATGAGCAAAAAGCAAGTCTAACTTCCCAAAACCTGGGTCCTACTTGGACATTCCAAGCAGGTCCCGTGTGGGGATAATTCCAGAAGACTTACCCCCACCACCCACCGGAGACTCCCCTCAGCCCCACATGGCTCCCTTCCTACCATCTTGTGGCATCACAGTTACTTATTTTTGCTAGCCCTTTTTCTATTTTCTTCCTTCGGGAGGGCAAAGACTCTGCTTCCAGAACTCTCTGTAATTCGGCTGCCCTGACCTCCCTATATAAAAGAACACCCCGCCACGCTGTGCCCTCGTCTGCTCTTTAGGGTGCAGTGTCATCTTGTTTACTTGTTTCTCCTCGTGTCCTCACTGGAATGGGGTCTATGACTCCTGGCTCCAATTAGGCACTCAATAACTATTAGTTAATGAATAAAGAGTGCCTAGCACATAATAGGCCCTCAGCAAATATGCAAGAAAAAAATGTCTCTGATGATGCTGTGGAAAAACTAAAGGTGGTGGGGGCTAGACTTCCCATGGCCCATCAAAACATAATAAAGGGACCTCCCTGGTGGCCTAAGGGTTAAGTCTCAGCACTATCACTGCTACGGCCTGAGTTCGATCCCTGCCAGGGAGCTGACCCACATAGGACGCAGCAGACCTCTCCTGTCTCACTCACTGCTCCCCTCAGCGGTGTATTTCAGTAGATCTGCCTGTTCTGCTCCCCACTCCAAAGCCATGGTTCCACTCTAAAGCTGTGATTGCAAAGTTCATGCAAGTTCTCGACAGAGCCCAGAAATCTTACTGTGTTGCTGGTTGATGTAAATTCTTTCACACTTACCACAGCTATTTCAAATCTCCTCTTTCAAATCTAGCCCCACTCTATAGGGCATATACTCTCTACTCTAGCAAGAAAGCCCATTTATGAGTTACCTTCTGCAGCCTAACAAATTACCCCGTAGTGCTCCAAACCCTTAGTGCATTTATCATCTCATTGTTTCTGTTATTCAGGAGCCCAAGCCTGGATTAGCTGGATGCCTCTGACCGAAGTCTCTCATGGGTTTCAGTAAAGGGATCTGTGGTCCCCTGTGAAGGCTGAGCTGGGACTGGATCCTCGTCCAAGCTCCTCCCACATCAAGCCAAGTCAGCTCCACGCAGGTGTTGGTCAGAGAGCACTTCCCCAGCCAGGCTCAAACATGGCGGCTGGCTATCTTCCAATACACGTCATTGAGAGAGTCCAAGACTCTTGGTGATCTAGTACCCAAGGTGGCAGCCCATTACTCGCCACGCTGTGTTCTATGACAGCAAGTCACTAGGTCCAGGCCATACTCAAGGGAGGGTCACACAAGGGCAGCAGCACCAGGAGACCCCGCGGGGCACCTGTTAGAGCCTGCCTCCCCCCACACGCACACTCTCAGGCCAGTCTTACTGAGAAAATGGAAGCCAGGGCATGAGAACTTTCTCCTCTCCTACCATTCACGTGCACCATTCTTTCCTCCTGGAGCAAGGGAGATGATCCCTCCACCTGCGATGTGTTGCCATCTCGAAACTTCCAGGAAGCTTCCATAATCGGCCATCCCTCTTTGTTACACAGTAGCCTCGCCACTCAACTGGATCTTCCCCATGTGCTTTTCAGCAGACTCATGATTCTTCTCATAGGAACAAACTAACAAAACATAAACCCAACCAATCTAAGCCTCCCTTAGCTCTTCTTTACTTAATAGTCCAAAGACACCAAAAGAAACTGCCTTTTGTGACTTCTCGATCCACTTGAGGCAGCTTTTGGCAGAGTTCCCTGACCAGCAGAACTCTTATTGAGGTCACCAAGGATGCCATGAGATGCAGTGGCTGTCTCTTAGTCCTGTGCCCTTGTCATGCTAAGAACCGGCCACCATCCCATCCATTCCAAAGCACCCTCCTTTATTTTCTAAGACAACTCTCTTCTGTTTCAACGCTCTACTCCCCCCTTCTCTAGCTCATGTGCAACTGTATCCTCTACTCATCCCTTGCAATGTTGGCGCTCCAAGGCCTCCCTTTTCACTCTATTTTCTCCCCGTTGGTGACCTTGCCATGCGCTCTCTTCAAAGCCACCTACATGCAAACGCCTCGCACGCCGACTTCTCTGTATCAGACTTGTGTACAGATGGACCCATGTCCATTGTCTGCAGATGCCTTCTCTGCTTATATGTCTCAAAGCTCCTCTACCTTTCTCTTGAAAGGCTCCAGAAAAATCCGGGATGATGTCATCCCAAGGTTCTTAACTACATCTGAGAGAGCTTTTACCCAAACGAAGTCACATTCACAGGTTCTGGGACATGGTGAAGGCCACCACTTAGGAGCCCACCACTCGGCCCACTCCTCCTAGCTCAGGGGACAGCCCCTTCATCCAGAAACCTTACTGGACCCTTCCCCCAGAACCCACTGAGTTCACAGTCCATATACTTCCTCACCATCTGTAGTGTCTGCGGCTTGTCCTCTTTACCACGACATAGCCTCTCACCTCACCCCTCACCCCTGCAGCCGCTGTCTGTCTCCATCTATTCCTGTGTCCTACCATTTTCCACCTTGGAGAATTATTTAAAAATGCAAAGCTGGGGCCTCCCTGGTGGCGCAGCAGTTAAGCCCTGTGCTGTGGAGCTGTCAGCAGCAGCGACGCGAGTTCGATGCCCAGCCAAGGAGAATCCCACATGGCGCTGCAGACCTCTCCTGCCTGACCCACTGCTCCCCTCAGGAGTGTATTTCCATCTATCTGCCTGTTTTGCTCCCCACCCTGTCTCTGGTGAACCCTCTCGCCACCCTTTGCCTCTGGACTGTACCCCAGCTTGTATGCATGAATAAATCTTTTAAAAAAATGCAAAGCTGATCCTGCGGTCCCCTCCCTTCGCCCCTTCCCCCCCTTTTCAATGCTCTTAGGAAGTGGACTAAGAACAGTAACACAACCTGCATTAACAACCAGCGCGGAAAAGAGGATAAACTTGAAATAGGAGCGCCTCTTGGATGGTGACACAGAGCGGGAAGAGAAACATTTTGTAAAGTAACAGAGGAGTCGCTTCAAAATGGATGACGCTGAGCTCTGTGGGCTCTACATGCCACGACGGAACAACCACGACTTGACCAGGTCCTTCTCCAGTCTCTAAGAAAACAGAGCACAGGACACCGGTGTGGTGAAAAGCAGCTGCCTCCCTTCAACGCGCGTCACTATCTACTCCCGCCAGCGGCGTTTGGAACTTGTCACGTTGCTTTTGCTGTGCTCATCTGCCCTCCTAGCTCTTCTGCCATGAAACCCGAACGTGAGCCGTCCACACGGCTTCAGAATGAAGTGCCTCTAAGTTAGCAACTTTTATATTCCTGTCACTCCAAAGCCGTCTGCTCCAATTTATGTTTTAATCAAAGCTAAGTGGAGACCTTGTAGGTCTGATGGAAGCAAATGTCTGGCATGAAAAATATGATGTTCGCCCATCAATCATAATCCACCTCCTGGGTCTCCCGGATGAGCAGCGAAATGCTCGGGTCACGATTTGTGTCTTTAGAAAGGCTGGATTCTGGGCCTCCCCGGTGGTGCAGCAGTTAACCCCGCACTGTGGAGCTGTCCGAGGCGCAACGCGAATTCAACACCCTGCTGGGGAGATTCCCACATGGCGTGGCAGACCTCTCCTGCCTCGCCCGCTGCTCCCCTCAGCAGTGTACTTCTGATCTGCCTGTTCTGCTCCCCACTCTGTCTCTGGTGAACCCTCTCACTGCCCCATGCCTCTGGCCTGTACCCCAACTTGTATGCATAAATAAATACATATATAAAAAAAAAAGAAAGGCTTGATACTGCTACAGAGACAAACAGCCCAAAAACACGAGTAGCTTCAAGAGCGATGGGTTGTTTCCCGCCCTTATTCGGTTGACCAGGCTTCCTCGGCTGCCCTCCCTCCCATGCAGTGGGTGAAGCAGCTCCCACTGGGCATGTGCCATACGGGTCACTATGGCAGTGGGGGTCCTACACTAGAAATTAAATCATCTAGCTGGAAGTGACACATCTCTTCTGCAGTTATATGGCCCCACTCAACCACGAGGGGGCGCCAAAGTGCACCCTACAGTGTGGCTGGAAAGGGGGAGACCAGGAAATACTGGCGAATAGCACTGGATATTTGGATTCCCCTTCTTCCCAACAAGCAATGTATACTTACACACACCTTGGTAATAATCCAAAAATCCTGTTCAATTATGGTGTATGGCTTAAAGTCTAAGGCTTACAGATGGTGCACAAGAATTTCTAAATTTGGCCATAGGAGGTGCTCTCTCCATCCAGACATTTAGAAACCAAATTTCAGGGACTCTACCCCACCTCCAGTTTTTGCCCCATTCCCAGTATACAAAGATAGAAGTACCCTAGGCTAATAGCAGTCAACACATCCATCAGCAGGGGAAGAAGGGAAATCATTCTGACGCTGACTTTATTTCTCCTCCATGTTGCATTTAACATTTACACTCCAGCATCACTCCCTGCCAGGAATCCCTCTAAGCTCTGTACACATATTAACCGAGTTAATCCTCATACAACACTGAGAAAGGCACTTACTGTTGTAAACCTCATTTTCAGATGAAAAACTCAAGTAAATCAATTGCCCAAGGCCCCCCAGGCCATGTACGCTGGAGCTGGGCTTCTGAGCAAGTAGCCAACGCTCCAAACCATTACACTACACGGCCCATGCAGGATATCTTTGTCTTTAGAGATTTATTTACAAGTAAAATTCTAAATTAAAAGTTGGAAAATGCTTCTATGAGAAGTACATTTCAGTCTTGGAGAAGACAGTTTTGTTAATGGATTCTCCAGGGCCCGCGACTCCCTCATGCTGCTGTTTTCACCCAGGAAGAGTTGGCTGGACCCGCACACCTCTGCCCAAAGACGGGCTTGCCGTGAGATGGAACACGGCCCTCGGCTTGTTGTCAAGAAGCCTCCAGTGCTGCGTGGCTGTTTTCCCGGCAGAGGAAATAGCCTGCGAGCGCTTCCGCGTGGTGTGAGTGGAATTGGAAATGGAGCTCCAGGTCCAAGCCAGGAAGTTTTTTTTTTTTTAAGATTTATTTTTTATTTATACATACAAGCTGGGGTACAGGCCAGAGGCGTGGAGCGGCGAGAGGGTTCACCAGAGACCGAGCGGGTAGCAGAACAGACAGATCAGAAATACACTGCTGAGGGGAGCAGTGGGCGAGGCAGGAGAGGTCTGCCGCGCCATGTGGGATTCTCCCCGGCCGGGCGTCGAACTCCTGTCACCTCTGCCGACAGCTCCACGGCGCAGCACTTAACCGCTGCGCCACCAGGGAGGCCCAACCAGGAAGTATTTTTGAAGACTGCCTCATAAGCAGCCCCCCATCGTGGCTGTGAAGGCACAAGCCCAGAGCTGCCTGAGCTCATGTTCTCCAACGGAAGGGAGTCCAAGAGAAGACTGAGTCAGCCTGCAGGGGAGAGACACAAGGGGCTTGAGAGCTAGCAGCATGGACACCCAGGTTCCTGTCCTGCCCCGGGAACCCCATGGAGGGGACGATCCTTTCCTTCTGGAGCTTGTAAAACTTGGAATCCTGTCCAATGCGATCAAAAAGGTAGACATAGGGTCTCCCTGATGGCCTACAGGTTAAGTAGCAGCACTAGCACGCTCATGGCCTGAGTTCAACCCCGGGTCAGGGAGCTGACCCACATGGTGCGGCAGACCTCTCCTGCCTCGCCCGCTGCTCCCCTCAGCTGTGTAGATCCGCCTGTTCTGCTCCCCACTCTGTCTCTACTGAATCCTTTTACCCCTGCCCCCACACCTCTGGCCTACCCCAGTTCTATGCAAAAAAAAAAAAGGTATACCATCATTTACTTAACCAATCTCCTGCTGATGACTGTCAATTTTCCTAATATTTTTGCTAATGCGAATGTTTGAAAGAATTTCTTGTTCTTTAGCCTGATTAAGGATGTGAAGAGAGTGATCCTAAAAGTAGAGTTGCTTTTTAGTTTTAAAAAATTATTGCGCTACAGCTTGTATGCATACATAAATAAATCTAAAAAAACAAACAAAAACAATCTTTCAAAAAAATATTATTGCGCTAGAAGAAATTATTGAGCTTTTAAAATGCATCAATACTTTAAGATTGTTGATACAGCTAACTGAAAGCACAGTGCCAAGCACAAACTTTCCAGTCATATACAAAGCTCCCAGTTCTTTATGTCTCATATAGCACTTGCTATAATCCATCTTTTTTATTTCTTGACAAGTAGCTATAAGTAAGTGATCTCATCACTTTAATTTGAATTTCTTTAATCTCTATGATTAAACATCCTTTTATATTTACTGGCATTTGTCACTACTTTTCACATTTACTTTTTTTAGCTATCTGGAATTTGTTTTGGTTGAAGTAGAAAGGTGAGGATTTAATTTATTCTTTAAATACATCATAGTTCTTCAGCACCACACTTCTCTGAGAAAATATCCATCATAAAACTAATTCCTTTAGGTATTAGGGCCTGATTACAAACTTTCTGGTTTATATCATTAGTTTATCCCTCTGGCCTTATTGATTCTCACGATAAGTGAAACTGGAATAAAATAGCCCACTAAATGAAACAGCTTCTAAAATTGGACCTAAAAACTAAGTCTAACTCTATGCTATATATAGGAGGCATACCTGAAACGAGAATACCATAATAGAAAAACAAAAGGATACATAAAAATATACAAGGCAAATGCAAACAAAGGAAAACATTGGTAGCAATAATATCTGTCATCAAATATATAAATTATGAGTAAAAAGCATGAAATATGTCAGAGGATCATTTTATCATAAAGGTCACAGCTCACAATGGAGATAACTAGCATGTCCTTCTACGCATCAGATAACATGGCATCGGAATGTATGAAGAAAAACTACAGGGAATGCACGGAGAGAGAGAGATGAGCAGAGCAACAGAGGAGACAATACCACTCTCAAAACTAATCAGACTAAGTACATAAATGAGTGTGCAGACAGAGAAATGATTTCTTCATACTATATATGTATGTATCTATGTATATAGAAGGCATTTCTTAAAGTTTGTTGAGTATCTAAAATAGGGGTTGGTATAAAAAGGTTAAAGTGCACTTAATAGATTTCAATTTAAACTATTACATCTTGACTCCCTGCTATTGTATATATGTTTGTGTGCCCCCAAATTCATATATTGTAATTCTAACCCCAAAGGTGATGCCCTTGGGAAGTGACTAAGTCTTGAGGGTGGAACCCCCAGGAATGGGATTAGTGCCCTCATAAAAGAAACCAATAGTCCCTTCCACTATGTGAGGACACAGCAAGGCAACCCAAGAAAGCCTTCACCCAGCCATGCTGGCACACTCATCTCAGACTTCCAGTCTCCAGAACTGTGAGAAATTAATGTCTGTTGTTTATAAGCTCTCCAGTCCATGGCACTTTGTTATAGCGGCCAGACTCAACATTCCACTTATCAAAAAAATGAAGAAGCCAAGATCCTTTCCATCCTTTCCCCATTATTTCTGCTGGCACTAGCTGGAACTTTTATGATCTCTTACATTTCTTGAATAAGCTACTTAATGTAAAAATAACATTTTAATATCTAAATTCTGGTTTTCTGACCACAATTTCCAGTCATGTTACCCTAATAAATCTGTGTATTTAGATTTAAGGGTCACCACAAACTTCACTCTCCGTATTCATCAGTTATTTATTTTGATCCTTATTAATATGAATTCCATCAACTAAAGCATATAATTTAAGGAGTATTTGTGAATTCCTATCCCAAAGGCTTAATCCCACCAATAGCTGCAAAAAATTGTTCCATTATCTTTGGCATCTTGATTTTGGGAAGAAAGTCTGCAATCAACCTGAAATTCCCTATAACAAGTTGCAACATTATCTTGCCCTGATGCTTATAGAATTTGTATTGGTCCTCATGGTTTTATACTGATTTTTCATGTTCTAGTAAGAGAATCCTGTTAGTGTATAAATCACAGTCACCCTTCTATTTTATCTAGAAATTTGCCTTTCTTAAATTTGTTCTGTTCTCTTTGGGAAGACCCACTCTGTGTTGCACCATTTCTGTCACCTTCCATGTCCACTGTCTAATCACGTCTGTCCTCCACTTCTGCTCCTTGCTCTTGCCGGGGTTTCCCTTGGCCATCTTCTCCATGGTGGCAGGACAGACTCCAATGTGCTTCAGAGGTGGTTTTCCTTCTAGAAATCATTTCCCCTCAACTCATACTCCAAGTGCCACTTCCCCTCCCTTTCTATGGCCTGATGCTGTTGTCTCGGACCTACAGCCTCTCTCCTTTGAGCTCTTACAACATAGGTGGGACACTTTAGTTTCCCTGAGGCTTTGGAGACGCTTTATCTAAATGTTTCTTCAATCATGTAATCTAATATTTGTTCAAGTGTGCATTCTTAATCTGCAACCCCCCCCCCCCATTCTCATTTTTGTAACATCTATGCTCAGTTCCATATTGCTTACTTTCTGGTGAGCTCTGAATGGAGCCAGCTCCAGCTGAACCTGCCTGAGAACCACATGATGTCATCACCCTCCTTTCCTGGTGATTGAGCATTGTCTTAACTATTCCCTTAGAAAGAGAAGTGATCCCACTCCTAGGAATCTACCCAAAGGACACAAAAACATGAATTCCAAAAGATACCTGCACCCCTATTTTTACTGTAGCACTATTTACAATAGGCAAGATATGGAAACAACTCAAATGCCCCAAAATAGATGACTGGATCAAGAAGATGTGGTACGTACACACAACCTGAAATAAAAAGTGCGTAGAACCCACCTGGTGGTTTTTGATAAACGCAATAAAAAAAATAAACTCATGCCATTCGCAGCAACATGGATGGAGCTACAAGGAACCATACTCAGTGAAATAAGCCAGAAGGAAAAGGAAAAATATTGAATGGTTTCACTTATAGGAGGACTATAGGGAAACCAAATAAGGGATCAGGGGGAACAAAAAACAATAATCATAATAAAGACTAGTAGGCAACCATATATAAGAGACATTCTGCGAGGGAGGGGGAAGAAAAGGGATTAAAGTCGGGGGGAAGAACAGCACAAGGGACTATGGTGACAGTTCACGGGTGAATTGGTGGTGGGAATTTTACGGGGACTACACAACAATGAAATAGATGAGGAGGAGGAGGAAGGAAGGAGAGAGGAAGGGAAGAACTCGCTGTCAGCTATTTATAATGACCTCTGTCTGCTGTTCACTCACATGTCTGGCACCTGAGCCTGGTGGTTGGTGGTTAGGACAGCCAGCAGCTGGTGAGCACCTCTTGTTCCTCATGGTCTCTCCATGTGGTTAAATGGGTTTTCTCATAGTATGGTAGTCGTGGTAGGGACTGGACTTCTTACACGGCAACCAACCATCTCCTGTGCAAGAGTTCCAAAAAGTGTATGTTGGCTTTAGATGAAGCGACTGACTGGCTTCTGTCTTTGGTGAGCCTAGAACATGAGGTGGGGGTGGCAGAAATGAGGGGGATGCAACAGCTGACCTCTCGGACAGAACCACTCTCCCTCTGTTTTAGGGCTGCGAACAAGGAGTAAGGTGCTCTGAGTATGTGCTTCTTGAGATTTAAAGTGTGTAGAAACCACCTGGTGGTTTTGATAAACGCAAGCTGTTAGGTGGCCACTGCCGCTCTTACAGTGGCATAAGGGAAAGCTTCACAGGCCTAAAAGCTCCCCTGTGCGCCCCCTACCCAACCCCTGACCCAGACACCTGGTAACCATGGATCTGTTTACCATTTCTATAGTTTTGGCTTTTTCCAAATGTTAAATAATTGGGTCATTCATACTGATTTCATTCATTTATTTTATACATTTAAGATTCATCTGTATCTTTGTGTGACTTTCTGTGATTCCTTTCTGTTGATAAGAAGGATTACATTTGGGGTGTTTCCAGAGCTCACTGATGGTGATTACCACGGCCATAAATACTAGTACGCAAGTTTGTGTGCGGGCCCAAGCAAGGAGCAAAGCCTAGTTCTGTCCTGCCTCAGTCACTAATGATATCGCATAAAGAACCAACCAAGTGCTGACTGAGAGAAAGCCTCAGTGATGTTTAGATGAGAATTTATTAGATAACCAAAGTGAGGCTTCAAAGCCAGGAAGCAGTCCAACAGATTCCACTCTGTGAGAGTAGCACCGACATCTTTAAGTGAAGATAACTTAGGAAATCAAAGGGTTTAAACCTATAGAAGAAAGAAGGAGCTCCTATCAAGAATAATTATATTTGGGGGGGCCTCCCTGGTGGCGCCACGGGTTAAGCGCAGCACTGTGGTGCTGTCAGCAGCTGCGGTGCGAGTTGGATGCCCAGCCAGGAAGATTCCCACATGGCGCAGCAGACCTCTCATGCCTCGCCCGCTGCTCCCCTCAGCAGTGTATTTCCGTCGATCTGCCTGTTCTGCTCCCCACTCTGTCTCTGGTGAACCTTCTCACCGCCTCACATCTCTGGCCTGCACCCCAGCTTGTATGCAAAAATAAATAAATCTTTAAAAAAATTATTACTTTTTTTACATCAGCAACTCACTGTTCCTATTTCTATAAACTGAACTCAAACTTGTAATTATTGGAACAGTTCTCACAGAGAAAAATGTGTCAAATTTCTTCACTTATCCAAATTTCAAATTTCTTCACTTATCCAATAAACTTTTTGTCAAACAATCGTTAAGACTTTTATCTCAGTCAATACCAAGCATCCTGGGCCTCCCTGGTGGCCTAGGAGAGTCTAAGCATCATCACTGCTATGCCCTGAGTTCGATCCCCTGCCAGGGAGGTAACCCACATATGGCGCAGCAGACCTCTCCTGTCTCGCCGGCTGGCCCCCCAGCAGTGTTTTTCAGTGGATCTGCCTGTTCTGCTCCCCACACTGTCTCTGATGAGTCTTCTCACCCCCCTGCACTTCTTATCTACACCCCAGTCTTCTATGCAAAAATAAATAATTTTTAAAAATACCAAGCAACCTGAAAAACTTCGGACATGGCTTTTCCCTCATACTTAGGGACACTGGGCCGTTTCTCTTCACCAAATCATGATTTAGAAAACATGCTAAAATTTTTTACACACATGACTATAAAACCTGATAATTTGCTAAAAACATCATATGCTCTTACATCATAAAATATTATCAAAACCATAGAGCAGTAGAAGTAGACAAAGAGAATGTGATGAGTCCTTTTATGTGTCAGTTTCGAATTCCACATTTATAAAATGATTTAAAGCTGCATAATCACCAATCATGGGAAACAACACTTTTAGGATGAAAAACTGACCTGGTAGGATTTTTAAATCAAGAAGTTCTTTTCTTTTGGCCAACATTCAACATGGTACAATAAATGGAAAAGATCTAAGTAGTAAGGTTTTTTGAGAGGGCATAAAAATCCTCTTAAGTTCTCAGTCATTATAGACGGTGGGTATAAATCGGCTCTGTCGAGTTTTAACTGAGTAATTAACACAGAGCTCAGCTTCCTATTTGTGATGTGATCGAAAAAGATAAGTAAATCAGGTCTGTGACCATTTTACCCCAAAATACAATTCCTTCATTATAAGGATCAAAACAGAAAAGAAGTTAAAGAACTTCCTTCCTTAATAAAAGCACTGAAGTGCCACCAGCCTAATAGACTATTAGAGTTTAGATGAAGGTGGAAAATTGCCTAATAAAAATTGCAATTTGCATAGATTTGCCCCATAATTATAAAACTTATTAAGCTCCATTTTCCGGATACTATAATGGGGTTCACCTTTCATTTAATGCAATTTGTGATCACTGACTACTGCAGGCAGCAAACGTTGGTAAAATCAAATCCATAATTACATTTTTGGTTCATATGTGAAAGACTGAAATATTCATTAGCTGATATATATACATATACTATTTGTTCAAATTAAGTGGAATGAAAAATTCCGAGGTAGCTTTTACTCAATCCTTTAAATATCTTTTTCAGGGCTTTTGGTCTGTAGGCTGTGCAAGGTAAGGTTATGAAGATTACAAAACAAGGAGAGGAAACACTCACTTTGGGTCTAAATTCATTCTGTCTGACTCAATATAGTAAATGTTTATTAAAGGCTTCCCATATGTGTGGTCCTGCCTGAATTAAGCAGGCAGCATTAATGCCAAATGCCCTTTTCCTGCTGAATCTTGTAAACAGCCACTGCCTTATGGTTTACAAGTAGATGAGACAAGCTCCCAAGGAATCATGCCTCCTTGAGGCCACGCCCCTTTCCCATGTGACCTGTGGCTCCTCTCACCTGGTGGTGAGGTCCATTTCCCCACCGTTTGGAGCTCCTTTGGCTTGGGGAATTTGGCTAATAGGATGCAGCAGATGTGAGGCAGGCGGAAAGAAGCCTTGCAGCTTCCTCTTTTAATTCTTGGACTGCTCCTGTCGCCCAGTGAGCAAGCCTGCCGTAGACACCAAAACGGTGAGGGATGGAGTGGACAGAGGCCCAGTTAACAGGCAGCCGCAAGGCCCCAGACGCTGGAGGCCATCTTGGATATGCCAGATGATTATAGTCACGTGAGAAACCACCCCCCCAACCCCAAAGGCGGGATCCTTCAGCAGAGTCCAGCCACACCATGGAATTGTGGGAAATCATAAATCAATGTTGTTAAGCACTGTATTTGGCAGCGGTTTGTTAAGCAGCCCTAGCTAACTGACACCATCTTCAAATCCGCAGTTTCTGGGGAGAGTCAGAGAGTTGACACGGCCATCAAGAATAATCCCTGAGGGGCCTCCCTGGTGGTACAAGGGGTTAAGTCTCAGCACTATGAAGCTATCAGTAGCCACTGCAGGGTGAGTTTGATCCCAGCCGGGAGCTTCCCACATGGTGCAGCAGACCTCTCCTGTCTCACCCTCCGCTCCCCTCAGCAGTGTATTTCAGTTGATATGCCTGCTCTGTGCCCCACTCTGTCTCTGGTGAATCCTCTCACCACCTTCACACCTCTGGCCTACACCCCAGCTCTTGTATGCATAAGTAAATAAATCTTTAAAGAAAAGAATAATCCCTGAATGACAACATGCCCTCCTTTGTGCAGCACTATTTATAACAGCCAAGTTATGGGAATAATCTAACTGCCCCAGGACAGATGAGTGGACAAAGAAGATGTACATGTGCACCGTAAAATACTACTCAGTTTTTTTTAGGAAAGTGAACTCTTGCCATTTATGACAACATGGATGGGCCCTCAGGGAATTATGGGAAGCAAAATAAGTCAAAAACAAAGACAGGTGATTTCACTCACGTGTGGAATATACAGAAACAAAGCAAGAGAAAAGACAAAAAACAAAATGTAGAAACCTGACTGCAGAGTTGAGACTACCTGCGGAGGAGGGTGAGAGGTGAGAAGTAAAGGCGGGGAAGGAGGATGATGGTGGAGATTTATGGGTGCTTGGTGGTGGGTTTGGTCAGTGACAAAATGAAGAGCCGCAAACCTCTAAATCACAGTTAACTGAGCTGAAGAAAATCTTTGGCACTTATTGCTGTTGGGTCATGTCATTTAATCTTTGTAAATTATACTTTCACAGAAGGAAAATAGGGTCTCAGAGAACCCAAGAACTGGAGGGACCCCTCAGCCTCAGAGCCGGTTTCTCTCCCGCCCCAGCTAACCTCACCGGCTGCTCCCTCCTCTTAGCAAACAGCTCTTTCCACGCCCTCAAAGTACAGACCCTCTGGGGGCTGTCAGGTTTGCAGATTCTTAGAGGAGCAGCCCAGACAGGCCAGAGCTGCAGGGTTATAAATCTATTTCCAGGAGGAGACTCTCCCAAGCCAATTTGCTTCTGGCATCTGCCCCCAACCACCTGAAGACAGGACAAGCTCCAAGGTCTGCATTTTCCTCAACACACACACACACACACACACACACACACACACACACACACACACACACACACACACAGAGCAGAGCTGCCCAGGGACCAGCCTGGCCGAAGGGCGCATCACCCCCTGAGGCCAGGAAATCTGGGGGGTGCAGGGAGCAGAGGACAGGGAGGACCCTGGTAATAATCGTCTCCCCTCTGGGCTCTGTGCCCTTCCAGCTACCCACATTTTCTTTCTTTTTCTTGATTAGCATTGCTAAAATTTTAGTCATCTTTTAGCTTTTCCAGAAACCATTCCTTGTATTAAAAATTCTACTGTAGTTCCTTAATTTGCTATCCTCTAATTTGGTCTCCATTAGTTCCCATTTTTATTTTTCTTGGCTTTGTTTTACTGGTGTTCTAGCTTTTTATGGAATACTTGGATCATTTATTTCCCTCCTCTCTGGCCTAATAATGAAAGCACTCTGTTCTCTTTCTCTGAGCAAAGCCCTGGCTGCCTCTCAGAAGCTTTGTTGCTCCTGCTCTATTACCAACCTTCTAAGGACCCGTAATTGCCTTTTGGCAGAAATTAACCCCTGACAGAAGGATTACTGAAAAGGCTTATTTGTTTAACTTCCAGGCCTTGGGTTTTTTAAATAAACTTTTGTAATCAATTCCAAGTCATATTAAATTTTTAGGAAATGTGCCCTGTTCTACTCCTACCATGTGGAAGTGGAAAGTTTCAGAGGTTCTGAGGCTCTTGTGTGGGTTTGCCTGGGGCGCAGACTTCTGAGAAAGCAGGTCAGCATAAGGCAGAGCCCCCTGCCCCCACTTTTCCATTTTTTCTATTTGACTGGTCAAAGTGCGAGATGGGTGTGTCCAAGGGCCTCACTCTGAACTCCTCGTGACAATTTATTCTTTGATTTCTTCCAATTTTGCTTTATATATTTCAACCTCAGTGATTTACTGTCTGTGTGAGTACATGAACATCAGGGTGAATCTCACCTTCTGTATCATTAACACACTGACCCAAATCCATTCCACATATTAACATAAACCCAGTTTTTTTAATTGCATCTACATGATACTCATTCATTCACTCATTCATTCATTTATTCACTCCTTCATTCATTCAAATATTTCCGCATCTGCCATTTCCCCATGCCTGGTGCTGGGGACAAAAGGATGAATGAGACATGGTCTCTGACCTCACAAAGCTTTCATTGGAGGAGAAAGATTGTGAGGGAATTTACCAGCAAGGTAAATTCAAACTGTGATACGCACACCCACACATTTTCTCACACTCCCACTTTCACACACTCTCATCTTTAATCCGTAAAAGTATTCCTGTAAAATCAATGATTTGGAAAGAAATTGGGAGGTTGATAGTCTTGGACATTTTTTTTTAAAGATTCATTTATTTATGCATACAAGAACTGGGGTGTAGGCCAGAGGTGCGGCGGGGGTCGCGGTGAGAGAATTCAGCAGAGACAGTGGGGAGCAGAACAGGCAGATCTACTGAAATATACTGCTGAGGGGAGCAGCGGGCAAGACAAAAGAGATCTGCTGTGCCAGAGGGTCAGCTCCCTGGTCGGGGATCAAACTCTTGCGGCAGTGGCTGGCAATAGTTTAATAGGGCTGTGTCTTTAACCCCTACACCACCGGGGATGCCTAAGTCTTGGACATTTTAAATAGACAAACACCACCACACGTACTCTTTTCAAAAACTCTCCGATTTTACAATCCCATTAGCAGAGCAGAAACGCTTCTCGCCCAGACTCAGACACACCCTGGATTTTTCTCAGGATTTTCACATTTAAGCTGGATCAACAGGTGACGGTGATATTTCTGCTA
Organism: Scalopus aquaticus; assembly: GCA_004024925.1. Taxonomy (NCBI): domain Eukaryota; kingdom Metazoa; phylum Chordata; class Mammalia; order Eulipotyphla; family Talpidae; genus Scalopus; species Scalopus aquaticus. Next base: position 72,465 of record PVIJ01000533.1, on the reverse strand, counting down.
TTTGTTTCTATTTGATTCACATGTCTGAATATCTTTTACTACATACTTGTCTTATCTACTTCATAAGCCTTTTACACTGATGGCTATTGACATTTTGCCACATAGCACACAGACGTTTTCAATTTTGTTACTTATTTACCTGTTGTGATGTAGTTGTGGGTATGCATTTTAAATTTCCCAGTCGCCTCTTTTTTTCTACTACGGCTTCTAGATGTTTTTCTTTCCTCTCTCACATTAGGAAAACATGATTCTTTAGTTTCTTCTTCTCTAGCAATTTTGATGTTTAAGCCATTTAGACTTCTGTGAATAACAAGAAAGCAGAGAAGTGACTTCTCCCGAAATGGATAGCCAGTTGCCCCAGCAACATTTACTGGCTCATCAATGGACCAAGTCACCAGGAGAAGTGAAACACGATTCCCAGGGCAGAGGGAGCTGCAAGAGAAGCCAAAAAACAGAGAGAAAAACACCAGTCTGCTCCAGTAACAACATTTCCTTTCCAGATCTAAGAGCCTCTATCCCAGAGCAGACAGTAACTACACCATGAGGAGCCACGGACGGCTAACAGAGATTGCTTATTTAGGGCAGCTGGCTCTTATTTCGTAAAATACATCAGGCTCTTGATCCGAGTCCAAGGTGCAAAGAGGTAGCCACACACTCAGGAGCTGAGGCCCGGAATCTCAGGAAACGGGACTAATAAGACCTGCTTGCCCAAGCTAGCGAGCGACACTGCCACGGGGACCAATTTAACACAAACCCAGAGTCCTTTGTTTCGATAAAACTCAAATGCTTACCTTGAATAGGGAGGTTGTCATGGTAACTCTTTCAGAGCCCATGTCTTCACTGAGGACCTGGAGTCCAAACTCTGAAAAACAAGCAGTCTCCTCTGTAATGACAATTAGAACCGAAAGGGGAGGCTGAAACTGGCAGCCCCACAGGGTCCCACAGAAAGACCCTCGCTGGTTTTCAAAACACTTGAGCAATGGTAAAAAAAGAACTTAAAGTTAGGTGATGCCTTCTTTAAAGGGAAGTTGCTTAGATCAACTATTTTACTCTATAGATCTGAAATACTAATAGATAAAAATGACAAAGAGAATAGCATGGTTATTGGTATAACACTATTAGGACAAGTTTGATTTTTTAAAATAAGAGGTTATTCAATACCAAATTAAAATACACCAAATTAAAATTTCTCCATTCAGACTATTGTCTTCTTATGTCTTAAACCTAGTTCTGGGGAACAGGCACCCAGAACCAGGCTGATTCTGAGCCCTGGCACTTCCAAGACATGTGACTACTTTGGCCATGTTAGAGAGATCCCCATCAAAGGGGGCAGTGTTTCGTCCTGGTGCCTTGGACTGGCTCCTAGGAACCATGGCATGGGCGAGTTGAGGTGCCAGGGCTTAAATCCTGCCTGGACAAGTTATGTGCCTTGGTTTCCTCATCTGTACAATGTAGATAACACTACAAATTTCACAGGGCTATGGATTAAATTTGACACGCATAAAACCTTGGAAGAGAGCGCCATAGAATGACAGTCAAGGAATTTAACCTTGCAAGTTACTTCTTCAATAGCAAAACACCTTCAAAGTTCTTAAGGAAAGTCAAGTTGACCCTGGAACTCCTAAGCAGGCCCACTATCAAGTGTTTCAAACATGCAGAGATTTGGGCAGGGATGTATTTGCTGCTCGCTCATTCTGAGGAAGCTATCTGTTGATGTACAAAGTCACAAACAAGGTATTCCGGTGAACGGCATTTGCATGATCTAAACCAACTTTTTTCTCTCTAGATCTCATTCCCTTTATTGTTTTTTTAATATATGTGTATATGTATATATGTATTTACATCATTGTTCATTTTTGTACAATATTTGCTTTCTCCTCTCAGGTGTAGTCCCCATAAAATTCCCACCAATTCACCCCTGCACCATCAGCGTAGTCCCTTGTGCTCCTCCCTCCCCTGTTTTGATCCCTCAGCCTCCCCCTCCCCTGCAAAATATCTCTGATTTATAGCTGCCCGCTTATTTTTAAACCAACTTTTTTTTATAGATAATATATTGGTTCTACTTTTTGAATTAGTCTCTAGGCAAGTCGGGAAGAACAAATGATTACAAGGAAAAAGTCCACGTTTTTATTTTGATAAAAGAAAAAGTGAAAGGTACACGTAACTTGGGCCTCCCTGGTGGCGCAGTGGTTAAGCGCTGCGCTGTGGAGCTGTTGGCAGCAGCGATGCAAGTTCGATGCCCAGCCAGGGAGATTCCCACATGGTGCAGCAGACCTCTCCTGCCACGCCCGCTGCTCCCCTCAGCAGTGTGTTTCCGTCGATCTGCCTGTTCTGCTCCCTACTCTGTCCTGGTGAACCCTCTCGCCGCCCTACGCCTCTGGCCTGTACCCCAGCTTGTATGCATAAATAAATAAATCTTAAAAAAAAAAAAGAAAGGTACACGTAGCAGACGTGGGAAAGGCAAGCTGAAGGGGATTAGTATCATCTCTCCATGGTGACAACGTGGAGCTCCTACTGAAGTCTGACAAAACAGGATACAGAAGTTTGGGTTATTCAATGTTGCAAAGAGAACACCCCCAACAAAACCTAAATAAAAGGCGGGACAGGGAAAGGGCACTAAATCCTCTTTCACAATGGTGAGTCAGTCTGTACTGTCCATGGCATTACAGTTGTGAATGTGAACCCTCAAAGAGTAGGGAGCAGAACAAAATCCAGCAAATGGCATAAAGAGCCTGAGAGAGGAATGGGATGAGGCAGGGACCCGTCTCCATGGTAAGTAATTCTCTGTCATTTGTTTAAGTTTTTCATCATATGTGTAAATTGATGTCACACTTGTAGTTTTTCAATGAAGATTATTTTGTGACATTAACCACATCTTTGATAATATTCAACAGGTGATTTAACCATTTTAAGAAAAGACTAGATTAACACAAGGCAAAGGGGCTGACACAAATTGAGAGACTCAATAGGAATCTCAACCCATAGCAAACTGATTATCACAGACAAAATACATAAGCCTTGAGTCCTTTGGGCATTCACAGATTAAATATTCACAGATATTAAGGAACTGCAGAAGGGGGCTAACAGACAATGGTTCTGTAAATTTTTTTGACTAGTCCTTTTTTAGAAACACATATTGAAATATTTACGGATGAAATTATAGATGTCTGGAACTGCTTCAAAAGCATCCAATGGGAAGAGGGTACAGATGAAATAAACTGTCTGCCCACTGAGGATTACTGAAATGTGGAGGTCAAACTCTTTTCTCAACTGGTGTGTGTTTGAAGTTTGCCATATTAAAGAGAGCTACAGAATGTATACATTGACAACAGCACACATTCTTGGTTACACTTTTCACTAAATACACAATGTTCAACTTTAAGATAAAGCCCTAATTGGAGAAGATTCTCCCTTTCGAAGGGATTTGAACAAAAATTTTTGGACTCTAAGGTGATGTGACAAAGAGAGACAAAGTACAAATGTGTTGTGCTTCCTGAAACTCCAAGGACCCTCCTGAAAGAGCCCCTAGTCCCCCTCAAACACCCCACTAGGTTCAGCCCTGATTGGTTTGAGGAGAATGAAGCAGGAGGAGAAATTTGGGGAGCAAGAACCAGATGGCAGCTAGAACGGTGCACACAGTGGGCACTTAATAAATGTTGGGATGCACGCTGACCAAAGCACAGACACTGAAGATGCTGATAAAGGCCCTGATAAAAAAAATTCTACATGACCTCCAACAAAAACGCCAGGGGTGTCTGGAGGAAGGAGTGCTACAGTCCAAACACTCTCACCTAAGGAGCCTCTGGGGTTCTTGTTTGATCTAATTTCTAACCCTGGTTGGCCTTTTCCGATTTCCCTATTTCTTCCTATTGCATTTAATTGTTGATTTGCATAGTGTGGCCACAGCAGCCTACCCAGTTTCATAAAAAGCAAAAGGTAGCCACAGTCATATCAAAGGAATTCAAGAAAGAAAATTAAGTCAAAATATATGAATTAAGGGATTTATTTAAAGCCCCAAAAATCCATGTCTTTATAGAAGTAACACTGATTTACAACACTGTCCGTGATTCAGAGGTGTAGGCTCACACCCCTGCAGAGAGATGCTATCACCCCCTACCCAGGCACCCACAGTCCTCCATAGTCCACTGGGCCCTCCACACCCTGTTCTCCACCCAACCTTCCTCCTCTGGTAGCCTTGAAAAAAAATGTGACTGAACAAGAGCACCGCAGAAGTGGCAAGGTTCCATGTAAATTGCTTCAGCTGAATTTAGACACTCAATTAGGCACTTAATTATCCTGAAACTTTATCGATGCCCTATTAGCAGTGACCCCACCCCTTCGAATCCAAGGGAAGACTCGGTCGGCTCCCGGAGGCTGGGAGGCAGATCTTTGGCGCCAAGGCCACGAAGCAGTGAGTCAAGTTCGCGGGCCCCTCCCCTCCTACAGTCCCAGTCACCAGGCGCCTCCCGGGCGCAAGCCCTTCCCCTCAGAGCCTGTCTGGTCTGATCCTTAGATGCGGGTCTTGCAGGGCTGCGCAGACCGCCCGCCCCGCTGCCAGGGCCTCCGCCTCCCGCCGCAGCGACCCGCTCACACCCCCGCCAGAAGCCCCAGCAGTGGGCTCTGGCTGGGGAGCCAGAGGCGTCCAGGCGCCCCCGCCACCCCCCTCACCCCATTAATTACTTACCTCCACCCACAGCCGCTCCATTCTCTGCCCCGTATCATATTATATGATCATTAACTCAGATTAGTTTTTCATAGCCTTTGGACAGAGACGGACTAATTTGGATTTTGAGACATTACCTCTTAGAAAGTTCTCTGGTGATTGTAAATCCCATTTGGGTACCCAAAGGGAGAAAAAACATCAGCCCCCTACCTAGATTTTCCTCCTCTCCTCCCCAGGTCTCCGAAGCTTCCTGTTCTCCCTTTCCCTCCTTACCCAGAATGCCACCCTGAACCCCAGACTTGGTCCCCTGAATTGGTCTCCCCGGCATCCCCAAAACCCTGTCTCAGTCTCATAGCCCACCCGCCCCTACAGCTGCCAGGTTGCCAAGTTGTCCTGGAACCCACACAGAACCCCAAGCCATCCCCCCACCCCCACCCCACACACACCCCCAGGCTGGCCCCAGAAGCCCAGGGCCCATCATTCTTGGAATCTGAGGGAGTGAAGCAAGTCTTGGAAGCTCTTGGTTGATGGGGCCCAACAGCAGCCCTCACCCACTACACAGTGCTGGACTGCAGTGCCCACAAAGCAGGGCTCATACAGAACCCCTCATACCCCAGCTTCCAGAATCTTCCCACAAACTCTGGCCTCAGCTGCACCAATGTTTCTGGGGGTCTGATTAGAGACATTCAACACCTCTATTCAGACCTTTAATGCCCCGCATTTGTTTAAGTTCTAATTCCTCTGTAAACCTCTTGCTCTCATAAAAATATAATGAAATAAAAAAAGGCAAAAGAAGTAAACAGTTCACAGAAAGAAACTGCAAAAGATTCTTAAAGGTATGAAAAAATGCTCAACCTCACTTACTATAGCAAGGCAGATGGAAATTTCCCCAAGAATTATCTTCCCTCTATCTAACAGGCAAAAATTCATAATGGGCCTCCCTGATAGCGCAGGGGGTTAAGTCTCAACACTATGAAGCTATCTACAGCCACTGCAGCATGAGTTCTATCCCTGGTCAGGGAGCTTCCCACATGGCACAGCAGACCTCTCCTGCCTCGCCTGCTGCTCCCCTCAGCTGTGTGCTTCAGTAGATCTGCCTGTTCTGCTCCCCACTCTGTCTCTGATGAATCCTCTCACCCCCCACACCTCTGGCCTATACCCCAGTTCTTGTATGCATAAATAAATAAATCTTAAAAAAAAAACCTAGTAAGCTGGACGGTACATTTTGTTGACAACACTGCCAGGAAAGCGCTTTCCTGCACTGGGGGTAGAAAGCTTTGTGAAGGAGCTTTTTTGTTTGTTTGTTTTTTAGGATTTATTTATTTATGCATACAAGCTGGGGTACAGGCCAGAGGTGTGGGGCGGCGAGAGGGTTCACCAGAGACAGGGTGGGGAGCAGAACAGGCAGAGTGACGGAAACACACTGCTGAAGGGAGCAGCAGGTGAGGCAGGAGAGGTCTGCCGCGCCATGTGGGAATCTCCCCAGCCGGGCATCGAACTGGCACCACAGCAGTCGACAGCTCCACAGTGTAGCGCTTAACCACTGCGCCACCAGGGGAGGCTCTGAAGGGGGTTTTTGATTCCAAAAGCAATAGCCATCAGGCTTCCCTGGTGGCCTAGGGGTTAAGTCTCTGCACTGGCACTGCCATAGCCCTCCCTCAGCCTGAGTTCGATTCCACCCCCCCAGCCGACCCACATGGCACAGCAGAGCACTTCTGCCTCGCCCTCTGCTCCCCTCAGCAGTGTATTTCAGCAGATCCGCCTGTTCTGCTCCCCACTCTGTGTCTGCTGAATCCTCTCACCCCCTGCACCTCTGGCCTACACCCCAGTTCTATACAAAAATAAAATAAAAATAAAAATCTAAAATGGGAACACATTGGGCCTCCCTGGTGGCGCAGCGGTTGAGCGCTGTGCTGTGGAGCTGTCGGCAGTGCGCGATGTGGGTTCGACGCCCGGCCGGGGAGAATCCCACATGGTGCGGCAGACCTCTCCTGCCTCGCCTGCTGCTCCCCTCAGCAGTGTGTTTCTGATCTGCCTGTTCTGCTCCCCACTCTGTCTCTGATGAACCCTCTCGCCGCCCCCTCGCCTCTGGCCTGTACGCCAGATTGTATGTATAAATAAATTTTTAAAAAATCTTTAAAAATAAATAAATAAATAAAATGGGAACACATTAAAAACAAAAGCAACAGCCATCAAAATTACAAAAACGTGTCCCTTCTGGTTCAGGATCCTGCTTGGTGCTATATTCTCTAGTCTTGCCAGCACAGCACACATGTGTAAAAAGGTGTGTACTCAAGGGTGTTCACTGTTGAATTGTTTGCAATAGCAAAAGGCAAGAAACCATCTAAAGTCTGTCAAAGTTAAATAAATCAAGCTATGTTCATACAGTCCAACATCACCCAGCTGTGTAAAGAATGAAAATGGCCCCAGCAAAGGAAACATCAAGAAAACATAAAAGCAACCTACTGAAAGGGAGAAAATATCTGCATATCCTATGTCTGATATGGGGTTAATATCCAAAATATATAAAGGACTCATACAACTCAACAGCAAAAAACTCCCAAGCAATCAATTGAAAAATGGGCAGAGGGGCCTCCCTGGTGGCGCAGAGGTTGAGCGCTGCGTTGTGGAGCTGTTGGCAGCCCGCGATGCGAGTTCGACTCCCAGCCGGGGAGAATCCCACATGGTGCGGCAGACCTCTCCTGCCTCTCCTGCTGCTCCCCTCAGCAGTGTACTTCTGATCTGCCTGTTCTGCTCCCCACTCTGTCTCTGGTGAACTCTCTCGCCGCTCCACGCCTCTGGCCTGTACCCCAGCTTGTATGCATAAATAAATAAATCTTTTAAAAAAAATGGGCAGAGGATATGAACAGATATTTTTCCAAAGAAGACATCCAGATGGCCATCAGATACAAGGAAAGTCTCTCAAGATCCCAAATCATCAAGGAAATACAAATCAAAACCACAGTGAGATATCACTGCACATCTGTCAGAATGACTATTATCAAAAAGAAAAGAAATAGCAGGTGTTGGTGAGGATGTGGGGAGGAGGAAGCCCTTGTACAGTGTTGGTGGGAATGTAAATTGGTGCAGCCAGTGTGGAGAACAATCAGAGATTCCTCAAAAAACTAAAAATAGAGCTACCATACAATCTAGCAATTCCATGTCTGGGTATTTTTCTGAAGAACACAAAAGCAAAGATATATCTGCACTCCTGAATTCTTGCAACATTATGTACAGTAACCAAGTCACGGAAACAACCCAAATGCCCACATTAATAAAGAAACTGCGTAATATATATTTAGAGTGGAATGCTATACAGCCATAAAAAAGAAGGCAATCTTGCTATTTGCAAAACGTGGGTGCTAAGTGAATTAAGACAAAGACAATAACACATGATCTCCCTTTCATGTGAAATCCAATAAAAAGACTCATAGATACAGAGACTAGATTGGTAATTGCCAGAGCCAGGGTTGGGCAGTAGGCAAAATGGGTGTGAAAAGGTATAAACTTCCAGTTATGAAATAAGTCCTGGGGATATAATATATGGCATGTGACTATAGTTAATATCATACTGCATATTTGAAAGCTGCTAAAAGAGTAGATCTTAAACATTTTTATTTTAAGAAAAAAAATGGAAACTATGTTCAGTGACAAATATTACCCAGACTTATAAGGACAGTATATGCAAATATGAAGTCAGTGTGCTATATACTGAAACTAATATAATGTTGTATATCAATTATATCTCAATTTTAAAGAAAATGGCCCAGTTCTTTATGTGTTTGTACTGAAAGATATCTAAGGTGCAAAGGGTGAGATGCAGAAGTATATGTAGAATATACCATTTAGTGTAACAATGGAAGAAGAACAAAATACATATTTTGTCTTTAGGTTTGTGTAGATAAGTAATCTCTGGAAGGGTAAAGAAGACACCAATGGTAGAATGGAATTGAGGCAGATGGGGGAGGATGGAAGGAAATTTCTTTGTGTACTTTTTTTTTAATTATGTGAATGTATTTCTACTCAAAAATTTAACATGCACAAAAATTAATTAGGTGTTGTTTTAAGAAAAACAGTTATTACTATAATCATAAGGGCATTACTTATACATGTTTGGTTTTCAAATCCAAGATCCAGTCAATAATCTCACACTGCATTTAGTTGCGACCTCTCTTTAATCTCTTTCAGTCTGTAAAAGATCCCCAAGTTTCTCTTGGTCTTCCTTGGCTTTGATATTTCTGAAGATTCTAGTCCTGTTGTTTAGCTGATACTTGAAAATTTGAAGTTTCCTATTGACTCCTCGTTATTAAACTCAGATTAAATATTTTTGGCAAGGATACTTACAGGTGATGTTGTACCTTCATCAGAAGACCCACAGTCTCAGCTGAAGCCAGTATTGGTGAGGAAATCTGATTATTGGGTTAAGTGGCATCTGCCAGATTTCTCCATTTTCTCTTCGTGACTCATAAGCCTTTGGGTGACACTTTGAGATTGTGTGACTATCTTAAACCTATAACTCACCAACTGAGCCTCCATTAATAAGTTTTGCCAGAACCAACTTAACAAAATTTGTTACCAAAAAATGTGATTTTCTATTCTACCATTTCTACATTTTAGAGTCTACATTGTACATTGCCATTCTTTTCTGGGGGGAAGGGCTGGGTATGTGCCCTGGATTCAAGCCGTATTTCTATTGAATGTGATACTCCATTGCTGTCTTCATGATCGATTGTCACGTTTGCCCAGTGAGGAAGCCTGTAGCCAGCTCCTGTGTCTTTTGTTGTGCTCCCATCAACCTCAGAGCATGTCCTTGCTTTGTGGAGAGACAATTCTTGTGATTTGAGAGTCGCTTTCTGGGTGCAAGCGAAAGACCTGTTTTGGTCAGTTACATTTGGACATTGAATCCTTGACACGTTGGAAGCTCTGAAGACTAGAAATCAGGGGCTAAATGGTACCACATTTGAAGAAAGACACCTTCATTTCTTTCCCAGAGCACCCCTCAAGCTGCAAGGGGTTATCGTTGAGCTATTTTAAGGACTACTTATAAAGGAGGGAGCTTCGGGCCCTAGTTTCCCCATTCAAAAAAATTTTTTTTCTGGGGGGAATAAAAAAGTGGAGGAATTCCATCTAATACAAATATGATTTGAATTTTTAAAGTCTATGTCTAATCACAACTTATGACTATAGCAAAAAATTGATTTTATACACTGTAATTGTATGGTTTGAATATGTAATCAGAAATGCAAAGCTTGATGCCTTTGATTTGAATTTCCATAACCGTTTGCCTCTTGGTTTACATATTTCCGTAGTTTCGAGGCTGAAACACCTTTTTCTAATTAGCAATCAAGATGCACACAGGAGTTCAAGACCTTCTCGGGGTCCAGACCAGCCTGCATAATGCACTTTACTCCACATCGTGATCATGCTTGGTCCCTATTGAACTGGCCTTACCTTGACAGCCCACAAGGAGTTAGTTCTCGAATTCTTTTTTTTTTTAAGTCTTTTTTTTTTTTTAAGATTTATTTATTTATACATACAAGCTGGGATACAGGCCAGAGGTGCGGGGTGGCGAGAGGGTTCACCAGAGACAGAGTGGGGAGCAGACCAGGCAGATCAGAAATACACTGCTGAGGGGAGCAGCCGGCGAGGCAGGAGAGGTCTACCCCACCATGTGGGATTCTCCCTGGCCGGGCGTCGAACTCGCATCACTGCTGCCGACAGCGCCACAGCGCAGCGCTTAACTGCTGCGCCACCAGGGAGGCCCAGTTCTCGAATTCTTAAGTGGCCAAGATTTGTGCAGCTGGCAGCCCAGAGGAGCAAATTTATATATATTTTTCCTTTTATTAATTTTTAAAATTGTTCATATTTTTACAGTATTTGATTTCTCCACTCAGGTATAGTCCTACAAATCTCCCACCACATCACCTGTGTATCACCATAGTCCCTGTGCTCTTCCCTCCCCTATTTTGATCCTTTTCCTCCCTCCTCCTGCTTTAAGCTTTAGGTCTATTGTTGCCTACAAGTTTTGTCTTTTTTTTTTTTTTGACCCTATGTTTGGTTTCCCTATAGTCCTCCTATAAGTGATATCATCTGATATTTTTCTTTTTCCATGTGACCTATTTCACTGAGCATAAACCCTTCCAGTTCCTTCCACGTTGTTGCGAATGGCATGAGTTTATCTTATTTGATCACTGAGTAGTATTGCATTATGTATGTAGACCACATCTTCTTGATCCAGTCATCTGTTTGGGGACATTTAGGCTGTTTCCATAGCTTAGCTATTGTAAATAGTGCTGCAGTGAACATAGGCGTGCGGGTTTAAAGGAGCAAATTTAAAAATCAACTAGCAAACATTTTCAGAAGACAAAAAATAATTGTAATTCTCAACAACTGTAGCTGTGCTCCAGTGTTTCAATAAAAAGTTCTCTACCCCTGAAGAACATAGACTCCTTGTGGATATGACATGATTCCATAAGACCAAGGACAAGTTCTAGGGTTCCTGTCCTTTGGTGAAAACCAAACTCTGGGCACCCCAACCCATTTATGTTCAGCCTTTGTTATGCTGCATGTCAACGCTCATAAGATATATGGGCAGACACCCCAAACTCAAAGAGAAATGGCATAACCAAAACTAGGAACCCTCTGCTTCACTGCGAAGCCTCGTGGCCACTGAGACCAGAACTGGTTATGTGTTTGAAGCACCCAAGTATAACCTCCCCTCAGGCCAAAGGGACCCCTGTCCAGGCTGTAGGCCAACTCGGTCCACTTGCCCAGTGGATCCCTGGATCCCTTTCCTCAGCTGTCCTCGGATCTGTCATGCTCTTTGCTTCACAACATTTTTACATCTTATGTTTTGCTCTATTACTTTTGTCTCTCCCAGGCAATTACATAGGTCCACACGCCAGCAAAATACATCACATTATCTTCGATATTTCTATGGCATTCTTTGAAACTCAGGACTCTTGCCACTGCAGTTGAGATCCTGATTTGAGGTTATGAAATATAGAAATCTTGCCTTTGAGCTTTCCATACACTGCCTCTCTACTCTAGAGTTCCTCTCCCATGAGGTCCACCATGGTTACATTGAAAATCATCACTTCTTGATTGATTTCAACTCCTCACCCACCCAACATGGTGCCCCACAACTCTGCCGGCCATAAGGGCTCTTGGAAAGAGCCATGACACTCCAGAAAAGAGGCAAAATACTGGGGGCCTCCCTGGTGATGCAATGGTGCACTGTGAAGCTATCCAGAGCTACTGCAGCATGAGTTCGAAACCCGGCCAGGGAGCTGACCCACATGGCGCAGCAGACCTCTCCTGTCTCGCCTGCTGCTCCCCTCAGCAGTGTATTTCAGTGGATCCACCTGTTCTGCTCCCCAGTCTGTCTCTGGTGAATCCTCTCACCCCCCACACCTCTGGCCTCCACCCCAGCTTGTATACATAAATAAATAAATCTTTTTAAAAAATAAGCAAAAAACCATCAAGTAGAAGATAAAGGAAAAATACAAACCAGTATTTTTGTTTTTATATTTTAAACAACAAAATATACAATCTTGTCAAATGTCTGTAGCATGTGTACAAGAAGTCATCCTCTCTAATCTACAAATAAAACCTAAACTCATTCCCAAAATAACAGAGCACCTACTCTTACCACGATGGGGAAAAAAAAAATAACAAGCTGATCAAAACAAAGTCTAGTAACTTGTAACCTGAAAGTCACCCTCTTGGGTCAAATTGGAAATCAACAAGTCGCTGCTGTAAACACAGTTCAGTTAGAACAATGCTTGTCACAGTCTGTCAGAGGGAGACAGGGCTGTACTCAGGGAAAAAGCTGTTTTGACTGAAACGAAACCATGGTATTTTATGCCTCCCCTGAGAGAGGTCAAGTTCGTTTACTCAACCCTTGAACCTGGGCCTTCCTCTGCTTTGGATAACAGAATGTGTGACTACTGAAATCCGGGTGGTCCTAAGCACAGCAGTTTCAGTTTTTGTTCCCTTGCAATGTCACTCCACTGAAGGGAAGTCCAGGCCCCTGAGGAGGCCAGACTGGGAGGCCTGAAGGCCTGGAGGCCAACACTAACTGCTGACACCTGCTCACCCCTACCCTGCTGAATACAGCCCCATAACTGTTCCCAGTGAAATCAGCAAAGGGACCACCCAGTCACCCCCCCAACCCAAATTCTAAGATTTTCTAATTCTAAACTGTTGACATTTTAAGCCCGAGGTTTTAGCGTGATTTATTATGCCATCGTTAACAAAGGACACCTTTAATGTTTTTATTTTCAATCACAGAATTTTGAACTAGTCATAAATATAAGAAACAACTGTAATTCCAGTGGGTCTGATTGGCGGCTCCCAGCTGCTCCCCACAAACAAGTCCTGGTACCTGGCTCTCAGAGCTGGGCGGGGTAGCCCTGGCAGACAGCTCCCGCTGCAGGGCTGGCGGGGAGGGGGCTGCAGGGATGGGGGGGCCTGGCCAAGCCCCTGACCCGACACTCGGAGGGAGGTAGGGAGGGTGGGCTGTTGGCCCAGAGCCACAGGTGGGCACTCTCTAGAGATTCCATCTTCTGATCTGGCCACTCGGGAGGTGCAAGGTGTTGCCTAAAACCCAATGGTTTCCCCTGGGCCTGTGTATGCAGACACATTCCCAGGTAAGCGGCGCTGGTGCTCGGGGTCACTGAGCAGCCTGGTCACGCCTTGTTCCCTGTCACAGCGCTGCAGCCTCAAACTGCCCAGATCCTGGACGATCCTATGAGATCCTAAGGCGCTGCACCTAGCTGGGGGTCCCCAGCCTCTCCCCACTTCCAGGGCTTTCCGGGGTCCGAGACTGGGCCACGGAGGCTACCCACGGGGCCGGCAGAGTTCAGGGCAGCCCCTCCCTGGCTGGTGCAGATACCACGTGCTGCTAAAAGCAAAGGGAAATGCTTGCCCCCCGCGGGTGTCAGGTGGCACCTCTGGGCTCTTCCATCCAAGCACAGCCCAGGATTCTCTCCTCCGCCTTAAAGGGGTAGGAGGTGACGAGACGACAAGAGAGGGGCTCCAGGCAGAGGTAGGCAGTGGGCAAGCCCCTCTCAGGCCGTGGGCAGGGCCCACCCGCTTAACCCTCCCCAGGACAGGGCAGGCAGCACACCCACACCAAGGCGCTCGCTGCAGGGCTAGGCAGCGCCTTGGCAGGGTGACAAGTGTCCTTCCAAACTGATATTCTCTGACCTTCAAATATAAAACATGGGACATACAGGAAAAAAGTTTATGTGTATTTTCAAGCCACACAACTTCTTTGCAGGCTTATTGTACGGATTAAAGTGTCGCTAGTGATGCAGACCCAGACCCGAAGTCCCAGCTGTGTGCGGGCGCCACCTGGCGGGCCCCACTGGGCTGTGCAGCTTTGTTGTGTGATGCTGCTTTTATGCAGGGACACCCCTTGGGCCGGCCAGAGAGGTTTGCCATTGCTACTTCCCTCTGCTGTCCACATTAATAGGCAGAACTGCTGGGTGACAATTTGCCGTGATGTAATGGTAGCCTCCCGGGTCACTTCCAGCAGCCCATCCCTGAGGTCACCGAACAGGAAGGGTCATAGAGCAAAAGAAGATGCCTGGATCATTTCACTTATCGAAACAGCAAAGAAGCTACTGGGAGCGAAGGAGAAGAGATGGGGCAGGTGACCACACTTGGAAATGGGTGCAGAAGCGGGGTGGGGGAGGAACCTATCCCCAAATCCTGGGTTACGCCATTTTGACATGTCCTGTCACTCTGGTTGGCAGTGGTGTTCCCCATGGATGGGGACCAGCTAGGAGTGGGTGCCTGGGGCCCAGGCACACTGCTCAGGGAGCCTCAGGGGCGCCTGCGCCTGATGGACACCGTAGCGAGCAGCCCCATCTCCCGCAGAGGACGCGCAGCTCCTCTGCTGGGGGATGAGTACAACTTACAGAGTCAAGATTTTCCAATAAAGGAGGACAAGCTTCCAGCACAGCGCGCAGAAGATACCTGAACACTTGCTGGCCACACCAAACAGACTTTGTCCTTAAAAAGACAACTTGAGGGCCTCCCTGGTGGCGCAGCAGTCCAGCGCTGTGCTGTGGAGCTATGGGCAGCGCGCGACGCGAGTTGGGCGCCCGGCCGGCCGGGGAGAATCCCACATGGTGCAGCAGACCTCTCCTGCCTCGCCCGCTGCTCCCCACTCTGTCTCTGGCTCCCCACTCCGCCTGTTCTGCCTGTTCTGCTCCCCACTCTGTCTCTGGTGGACCCTCTCGCCGCCCCACACCTCTGGCCTGTACCCCAGCTTGTAGGTATAAATAAATAAATCTCAAAAAAAAGACAACTTGAGCACATGGAAAAGAGCACAATTCCTGGAACCGCGTTGTCTGGACACAGGTCTCACCCTGGCACGATTGAACCTCTGTTTTGTGGGTGGATTGTTTCAAGATGCCCTGTTCCTGCTTGGGCTGTGACTGAAATGATTTATAGTCTTAAACCTAAAGGAAAAGCGCATTAGAGTCAGAAGATTGAGTCCCTCAGAGCGGATTGTGATGGGTGCTGCTATCTTATTGAGAAAACTCAGCCTGTGTATGGAGTAAGAGAGGTAAACAAGCAAAGCAGCAGGAAAACTCAGAAGCTGTGTTAGGGAGACAAAGAACATCCAGTGACCCCAGGCAGGGACAGAGAACTGGCTTTCCTCTAGGCTGAGATTCTAGAATAAGACTCAGGAGAACATAGGATAAAGAGAGGAAAGTCTGCTTATTTCCACTATGCTGGTTTATCTAATACTGTTTTTTTCTTTGTGATTCTCCACTTACATTAATTTTGCTCAGAAACAAAGAATTGGATTCCATCCCAAAATTTCCTACCTTCAGGAAAGAGGGGGATGAAAAGAGAGGACCCACTTTGCTGGAAAGTCAGCTCTTTATCATCAGTTTTACTAACAAAATTCTTGAAATCAGGGAACCGGTCTTCACATGCACACGTGTGCACACACAAATGGAATTTAATTCCATGTTTCACAAACATTATTGCTACAAACTAAGGTGTTATATTTACTGAAAATACACAAGGCTGAATATGACTCTCAGTTTTCCTACTGTCACCAATGTCTGATTCTAGAACCAAGCGACAAATAATTGGAAAACAAAAACTCCAAATGCCATTTAAAATAACATCCAAAATCATCTATAGTGCTAGAATTCATATTTTTAAAAAATCACGTATCTGGGGATATATATAAGAAAATTTGTGCCAGATGTTTATGGTGAAACTACAAAATTTTGCTGAGAGAAATTTAAGAAGATCCAAATAAGTGGAGAAATGTTAATGGATTACAAGATTCAACCGACTTACAAATCAGTGCTGTCCAAGTCGAAATCCCAAGAGGTTTTGAGGTAGCATTTACAAGCGTATTCTAAATTTCATGAAGGAATTCAAATGATTTAGAATAACCAGAATAATTTTGAAAAAGAACAAAGGTGGAGGATTTATAATCCCAACTTTAAGACTTACTATTAATTAAAGGATTAACATAAAGATAGATGCATTGATAAAGGCAACATAAGAGAGATGCAGAAATAGACCCACAAGATATGATTAATGGATATTTTTTAAGAAAGGCACTATGATAGTTCAAAGGAATAAAGGATAGACTTTCCAACAAGTTATGTTGGTAAGACTAGGTATCTATATGGAGAAAAATGAACCTCAATCCTGACCTCACACAATACATGAAAATTAATTGAAATACACCAGAGAGCTAAATGTAAATCCTGAAACTAAGAAATTCCTGGAAGAAAATATAAGAATAATCTCTGTGGACTGGAGTAGACAAGATTTCCTCAACATAAAATTAAAAGCACTAAAGAGAGAAGAAAAAAATTGAACTTCATCTAAATTAAAGACTATTCTTCAGAAAAGCACTCACCAATTGCTTGTATCCCACGTATGTAAAGAACTTCTACAAATCACTAATAAAAAGACAAACCACCTACGTTTTTAATAGCTTTACCGAGCTATAATGCACAAATTGTACAATTCACCCATTTAAAATGTACAATTCAATGACTTTTAGTATAGTCACAGAGCTGTGTGCCCAATCCCACAGGCAACTTTAGAACATTTTATTACCTCAAAAAGAAACCCTGGTCCTTTAGCTACATCCCCCCAACTCCTACGCCCCAAGGCCTAGGAAGCCACTAATCTGCTCCCTATCTCTAGAGATTTGCATAGCCTAACATTTCATGTAAATAGCATTACATAATCTGTGGCCTTTCCTGTCTGGCTTCTTTTACTTGGCATGTTTTTAATGTTCATCCATATTGTAACAAATATTCATATTAAACTCTTTTTTTTATTACCAGATAATATTTCATCATATGGATATATAACATTTTATTTCTCCACTCATCAGTCGGTGAATAGTTAGGTTGTCTTCATAACTCACTTTCTTAAAATGTGCAAGAAAATTGAACATGTGTGTCACTGAAGAAAATACACAAATGGCTCACAAGTCCCTTGCTCAACATCATGAAGCGTGATGAGAAATGCAAATCAAAAATTCAGTGAGATACTTTGACACACATTGTCAAATGGTTAAAAATTTTAAGGACTGACAATTCCAAGTGTTGGCGAGCACAGCGACCAACTGGAGCTGTCCAGCTGCTGGCGAGAATGCAGGGTGGACATCAATTTAGCAGGTTTTTTTATAAAGTTAAAGATACACTTCTAGGGTGACTCAGCAATTGCATTCCTGGGCATTTAGCCAAGAGAAGTGAAAACATGTCCACACAAAGAGTTGTACACAAATATTCATCACACCTTTTGTAATAATCCCAAACTGAAAACAACCCAAAGGTCCATCCAGGATGAATGGATAATAAGCAAACTGGTTTAGCCACACAAAGGAGCACTTCTCAAAATAAAAGAGAACAAATTAATGGATCACACAATGTTATGAAAACATTATGCTTAGCAAGATAATTCAGGCAATAAGATTTCATCCTGTAGGATTCTATTTCCATGAAATTCAATAATACTAATCTATAGTGATTGAAATCACATGGTTGTTTAGAGCAGGGAGTAGGGGTGGGGGGGGCTGGAAAGGGAGAAATGCAGTGATATACTGAAGCAGACTCTACTGGCTCAGAAGAGTCAATTGTTAAATTTCCTAGAGTTATGAGAGCCAGTTGTTAAACTGTTATTATTTTAAAATTAAATTCAATGAATGTATCATTGAATAAATAATACTAAAAGCAAAGAGAATACTCAAATCTTATTTCTTCCAAGCCATTTTACTCTCCTTTACTGTTATCTGTGCTCTTGAAGCCTCTTACAGCCATTGTGTCTACATGCTAGAAATGCTATACAATGGTTTCCACCTCCACCCAATTCCACATCCACTGCCACCACTTTGACAGTTTGAAAAGAGTCATGGGGGCCTCCTTGGTGGTCTAGGGGTTAAGTCTCAGCATATCACCACTACGGCCTGAGTTCAATCCCTGACCAGGGAGCTGACCAGGGCACAGCAGACCTCTCCTGTCTCGCCAGCTGCTCCCCTCAGCAGTGTATTTCAGTGGATCCACCTGTTCTGCTCCCCACTCTGTCTCTGGTGAATACTCTCACCCTTGCACCTCTTGGCTACACCTCATTCTTCTACACAAAAATAAAAATTAAAAATTAATTTAAAAAAACTCCTGAAGTCATATATCTACTCTCCACTTTCCCTGTTTGTTAGTCATCCACGGCCTCGAAAAGCTCTACAATAAGCCAATGATAAAAATAAAGGCAAAGGAGATGGCAGAAATGGGACGCCAACAAAAGGACCAAGAGAAATCTCTGATAAAAGACTAAAAAGGGTTTTCCCAAAGGATCTCACAGTTTTAAAAATGGACCTAATACAAAGCACCTTTTTTGTAATTGTCTCTGACCTTTTTCTCCGCAACCAGAATTTGAGATAGATTGGGTATTCATATTTAATGTGTATTTAGCTATATTTAATGACCTCACTTCTGAGGTCCTCTTTCATTAAATTAGCTTTCATTTCAGCATTGCAGCTTTAATTATATAAATAAATAGAAGGTTGTGGCAGTAAAAAATAAAAATAAAATAGATAAAAAATTTTAAAATCCTCCACCAGTCTGGTGTTTAGCAGTCCTAGCCAAGACTTGATGCTTAATACTGGCTATTCTTTTTTTTCCATTATTTTTGCTTAGAAGAACTGGGGTGTAGGCCAGAGGTGTGGGGTGGTAAGAGGATTCACCAGAGACAGAGTGGGGGGCAGAACAGGAAGACTGACTGAAATATACTGTGGAGGGGAGCAGCGGGAGAGACAGGAGAGATCTGCTGTGCCTTATGTGGGTTAGTTCCCTCGCCACGGATGGAAAACCAGGTCCTAGCAGAGATAGCTCTGGGCTTAACCCCTAGGCCATCAGGGAGGCCCAACATCAGTTATTTGTCAGCAGGCATGGAGAGGGCAGTGGCGACATGTGTGTGATGCCTTCCTGGAAGGAAAGGTGTTTATTGCTTCGCGTTATTTGCACTGATCTGGGTAACCCATTTCATCTTGTCCATCACATACCCCTTGTAGCTCCAGCAGGGGAAAGATATTCTTGAATGATCACTTTATTGCTATTAACACCTGCTAGTCAGAGGATATTGTTTGATATAGTTCAATGACCGGCTAAGCTTTGGAATTTCATGCCAAAATGATTCTATCGCAGAGCACCTTTAAATTTTAAATTAATAATTTAATAGCTCATATTGTGATTTTGGTGATTTTACAACAGTAGGCAAATGGCATCACTATACTATTATTTAAGGAATAAGGACTACATCTCTCATGACTTAAAACATTTTGGCACAACCCCAGAAGAAACAGATGGAGGAAAATGATCAGCCCCAGAGGCGCCCTGCTCTGGAGCATCACACAGGAAGGCGTGGACCCGAGCAGAGTTTTGCCTCTTCTTGCTGTTCAAAACCAGTCCTGGGCCCTCCCTGATGGCCTAGGGGCTAAGTCTCAGCGCTATCACTGCTATGGCCTGAGTTCGATCCCAGCCAGGGAGCTGACCCACACAGTGCAGCAGACCTCTCCAATCTTGCCCGCTGCTCCCCTCAGCAGTGTATTTCAGAAGATCTGACTGTTCTGCTCCCCACTCTGTCTCTGGTGAGTCCTCTAAACCCCCACTACCCCACACCTCGCACCTCTGGCCTACACTCCAGTTCTATGCAAACAACAAAAACAAACACTGTTCTCTTAAAAAACAAAAACAAAAAACAGTCCTAGTCACAGGGCCCACAGGCCAGGAAAGTCACTAAGGCCCCAAAGCCCAGGCACTTCTGGATGCCGCAGCCCAGGGATCGGGTCGGGGGGACCTAATGGGGGCATGTTCCTGGCCAGTCTGCCTAGACCCACCCAGGAAGACACACAACTGTCCAGAGGCGTCTGGGGATAAGGCTGTGGCCACAGGGTTCGAAAGACCCCAGATCTGCCTGTGTGTTCACCCCCACTGGAGGCTCCTAGATGGCTGGTGTGTTTACTCACAACTCTCACGGCCTCACAGACTAGGGTCATCTATTCCCCACGCCTGCCCCTTTGCTGTGTCCGCACTCAGAGTGCTGTTATCCTAGGTGTGTGCAGGGCCTAGCGCCCGCTGGCTTACGTGCAAAGTCAATTGCTAAATTTTTGGGAAATCTGCAAGCTGGTTGTCAACTGTGGTTGTTATTAAAAATTAAAGGGTAGGAGTTTACAATTTAAAAAATGTATTAAAGTACAAAGGTAGGGGCCTCCCTGGTGGTGCAAGGGGTTGAATCTCAGCCTATGAAGCTATCAGCAGCCACTGCAGCACGAGTTCGATCCCCAGCCAGGGAGCTTCCCACATGGTGCAGCAGATCTCTCCTGCCTCGCCCACTGCTCCCCTCAGCAGTGTACTTCCATCAATCTGCCTGTTCTGCTCCCCACTCTGTCTCTGGAGAATCCTCTCACCACCCCACCTCTGACCTACACCCCAGCTCTTGTATGCATAAATAAATAAATCTTTAAAAAAAAATAAAGTCCAAAGGTAATGAGTACCCAAGACACCGTTCCTAACTAGTCTGTTTTACGCCCCCGTTCACCCTGGAGGTTGCTTATGCACCTGGAGGGTGGGCACACAACACAGCGGTGCGCACTGGGCGTCTCCTCCCATTCGACGTCCTGTTCGGTGCCCGCACGCAGGCAGCCTGCGGTTGGCCCTAAGGGGAGCATTTACACCAGAGTGGCGCAAATGCCCCAAGTCCCGGCTTGTTTTGTTCTGCTTGTTTGAAAAGCCGTGGTCACACATTCACAGTCCACCACTGGAGTTTGGTCCGGCTGAGCAGCCAAAGGCCGGCCAAGGGCAGAGCCACTCCCGGCAGAGAGGGTGGCGGAGACTCGTGGAGGGAGCGAGAGTGAGCACCCCTGCCCAGGAGCCTGTGCCTGGCACTCCGCCTCCGCCTCCAAGGAACGGCCAGCAGGACAAATCACCTGTCCAAGGACAAGGCACTCCTATCTCCCCCTTCTATTCCCCTCACACACACACACCCCCCTCCCGCCAAATCCCCCACCCATGGGTCTGTCTATACCAGGAAAAAGTCAACTGAGAAGTGAGGCGAGGAGGTTGTAGGTAAGTGTACGATGAGGGCTTTCCTCGGCAGAAGCTCCACCAGACTGCGGAGGGCCGGCACACAATCTTCTCTTCCCTCCCTGGAGAGAGACCAGGGCCTCTTCCTGGCCTCCTCGAGGGCTGTGTATTATTTGCTGGGGCTGCCACAGCAGAAGCACCACAGATGGGGAGGCTTAAACAACAGAAAGGATTAGAAGTCCAAGACTGAGATGTCATCAGGGCCCAGAACCAAGAGCTCGCAAAGATCCACGGGAGTGTCCGCAGCCTGGGAGGGAAAAAACACATCAGCCCCAAATTGTAGAGGAAAAGAATGCAAGGTCGGGATTAACGACACGCTGATGAGACATGACGTGTCTTCGCCCACGTAATGTCACTTGTCATTTCCTTATACGTCATCTTGAGGGGAAGAGGGCGCATTTCTGTATCTTATATTATATGCAGTGGGGTTCCGAAAGTAAAAGCCCGCTGGGCCCAGGAAGCTCCAGGAAGGACTCTGCGTCCGTGGGCTTTCCAGCCCTGCAGAGGGGCCCTAAGTGGGGTACCAGCCACACCCTCACGCCACAGCACAGGGCTTCTTGAGAAGGGCCGTGTTATACCAGCAAGTGGCCACAAAAGTGCGAGCTGCTTTGGAAGCCAAGACTGGCTTTAAATGAGCACCTGTTTCTAAACCTTTCCCAGACACCCCTTCGCTTAGGCACAGGTGAAGCTGTCTGCATGAGTCAGGATAAGGCTGCCGAGGGCCTTTGCTCCTCAGACGGCTTTCTGAATGTGGTTATTTGCTTTGGGAGGAGAAAGAGCAAGTGGGAATGTTTAAAAAAAAAAAGTCTACATTTTCTGTTTTCCCAGGAACGGCACAGTATGAGGAATCACGGAGGGGGGCTAAGCCCCCAGAACTGCCCTGCATCTGCTACCTGACATCGTGCCTACTTTAGCAGCAAGCCCAAAAGGATTTTGGAAGAAATGCCATTCTGTGAAGCACACAGGCGACTGGGTGTAAAATAAGCGTGCGCTGAGTGAAGAAGCATCAATATCGATTACTTAGGAACAGATGAGAGGCAAACCCGCAGCTGCTAGACAATCAGACGCAACCCCTCTTCGCGGCGGGTGCCTCTGGGCTTCTGCAACCGGCCCGCTTTCCTTCTGCCTCTGCCTGTCGTCGCTGTCATTGGGTTCAGTGACATAACTGACACCTTTGCAAGACACAGCCGATCAGCCGCAGCAGCACGGCTAATAAGCCTGGGTCCAACAGCGCGCTGAGACAGAACCTTCAAGTGTGCAATTCAACGCACAGCACAGATCTGAGGCCCAAGCTCGCTGCCAAGCTCGCAGTGGCTTTCTCTGAGCAGATCTGGGCATATGGTACCATAATGGCGCATGAATTTACGGCAACAGAGACGTGCAAGGGAGATTAAAGCTTCATCTGTAAGGACATACTGTGCGGCAAAACACAACTATTGTATTTTCTGCTTTGTATGATAATGAGGAACTCGATCCCTTTATGTGGAGTGTGGGCTCCCTCTGCTGCCGACAGGAGACACCAGGACTCAGGGTACTCAGGGCTTCTTGGGGACCCACCTGGCCCGTCCTGGGGTACTGAAGAGGGACCTCTGTGCTGCGGTTGCTGCAAGAAGTGGAGGCAAAAGGAAAAGCACAAAGAAGCCGTAAGATGTGTTGGCCAGACGCCCAGTGTCCTTGCTGAGATGACAGGAAGGGGTGCTGAAAGGCCTGCCTGAGGGCTCCTCTCTCCTCTTCCACACCACCCCAAGAAGTTTCTCCGGTTCTGTTTCTGCCCAGAGTTTTGCCAGTTCTCTGGGTTCTGCCTGCCGGCCTGCAGGTCAGCCGGCCGCTAACCCCGGGCGGAGACCTCAGCACCCAGCTGATGGCCGCTGCATCCAGGCGGCGCTTCCTGCTAAGCCCAGGGCACCCCACTCCGAGCCTCTCACCAAAGCGACGGGATGCTTTACTGCGGCCATCCCGGGAACGGAGACATTTTGTGGCACAGACTGGATGTGTCCATTTGGTCAAGCCCAAAAATCCACCCTCAGCTCCAGCTGTTTCTATCACCAAGTTGTAGGTGACAGGTCATAAGCCCCAACCCCTGAAATGGGATGGGTGTGGGGTGTGGGTGAGGTTCAGGGGTAGGAGTAGGTACCATCATCTTTGAAAGTAGGACCAGACCTGCTCCTCTCAGAATTACCAACCTCCTACAATGAGCAAATGTCCAGCTCATTCTCTGTTCCTGATAGTTCAGTTCTTGCATAGTTAACACTTTGTGGTCCGCTCACGTATTAATACGTGTTTTTGTCACCAGTATCAGGTGGCCGCTCACGTATTAATATGTGTTCATCTAGTCTCCGGTTTTTCACGCCACGGTGGATTTATTTGGAGCTATTAGGAGCTATTTCTTTGATCATACTCAGTCTAGAAGCTTTACACATTGTTTTGGTGAAAGTGTAAGGTGTTTTATGAGAGATATTACAGTTTTTTTAATATCCAGTAGTTCAGGAGTTGTGTGTTATTGAATGCTTATACCATTCATGCGGTGGCACAGAAAATGGCCGGCCCCAAGGGCTGATAAATTTAAAGGGCACCGGCACACAAAGTGTTAATAACTCACATTCCCCAATGTCTCTCTCAAAGTTCGAATGACCATACTAATTTACTTTCAGTTAGTCAACAGATACAGGGTGTGTGTGTGTGTGTGTGTGTGTGTGTGTGTGTGTTGCCGACTTCCTGGTGACGCTAACATTATTTTAGATTTATTTACCTTAGATACTGGGGGGAGGAGAGTTGCTAGGTGTCCAGGCAATACACTTGCAACCTTCCTAAGAAAAACATTGAATTACATTCTGACAGAGTCCTCAGTGACACACTTGTAAATTTCACAACAATTCCAACACTCCCAGCACTTGCTCATCTAGCTAGGAAGCCATGGCATTTTCATCCAGCTGGGAGGAGACTTGGTCAAGGCAAGTGGGGAAATACTGGAGAGATTCTGGGTAGACAACAGGATGTTCAAGTGTGTTGGATGTGGGGGGAGGCAGAAAAAGGGTGATTTCAGGTGATCCCAAGGTGTTTGGTGTGCACTGATAGGGTGCCCGTTTTTGACATGGTCGCGACGAGATGTCATTTACTAAGACGGCAAACAACGGAGGGTCAGGAAAAATTAAGGGTTTGTCTTGGGGGTAGTGAATTCTAGGCACCTGTTAGACACGCTCAGGATGATGGTGAGTGGCCAAGAGGATATCCGGCAAGGAGTTCCAAGGGAGATGTGAGGTTCACCAGTGTACAGATGGGTGGGGTTCCAGGAATGGTGCAAAAGCTGGGGGGCAGAACCCTGGGAAATCTCCCAGAGAGAGTAGGGGGAGGAGCCAGCCAGACCCAACAAAGGAGAAAGGAGAGGAAAATCAGGTAGCCAAGGAGGAAGTATTTCAAAGAGCAAGAGATCAAAAATGCTGGTGAAGGGCTGGAATTACCCCAGTGACCCCAAACAAAGTCATTTAAGAAATTCCTGATCGGAACGGGTTTACGAGAAAATGAGAAGTGGAGACAGCAAACACGAGCTGGTCTTTTCAGGAGTCTTGCTATAAAGGAGAACAGAAAAATAGACTACAGTAGTGGGGGTTTGTAACAAGGGAGGGGTTTTGTTTCATTTATTTTTCATTGTAAAATATGCGTAACTGTGCAGTTCTGTGGTATTAAGTACAGTGGCATTACTATGCAACCGATCTCCAGAACTCTTTTCATCTTGCAAAACTTAAACTCTAGTCATTAAGCCTCTCCCAGTCCCTTCTGCCCAGCCCCGGACACCACCGTTCTCCTTTCTGACTGCTTCAGCGTATCATTCTGCTAAGGCTGCCACAACGAATTACCACAGGCTGGTTGCGTAAACAACAGAAATTAATTTTCTCACAGTTCTGGAGGTCACAAGCCCAAGATCAAGGTGTTGGCAGGTCTGAGTCTCCTGAGATCTTCCTCCTTGGCCTGCAGATGGCTATTTCCTGCTGTGCGTTCACGTGGCCTTTTCTCTGTTTACAGATACACCCCCCCCACCCCCGTGCCTCTTCTTTTTATGAGGACACTGGTCATGTCAGAGTAGGGCCTCACCATCCACTCTCCTTTAGCCTTAATTACCCTTTTAAAGAATCCATCTCCAAGTTCAGTCACACTAGGGCTGCAATACGACTTTAGGGAAGACCCCATTCATTCCCTAACATCAGACAGATTTGTCTTCCCATGTCTAGCTTATTTCACTTAGCATAATGTCGTCACTGAGCATAAGGTCCATGTGTTGTTCTATATGTCAGAATTCCCTTTCTTGTCAAGGCTGAATATATCCCATTGCATGCATATGCCACATTTTGCTTGTCCATTCCTGGGTCCATGGACATTTCATCTTCTTCCTTCTGTGGGCGATTGTGAATAATGCTACTATGGACACAGGTATGGGAAGATCTTCAAAATCCTGCCTCCAGTTCTTTTGGGTATAATTGCTGGATCATATGGTCATTCTATGTTTAATTCTTTGAGGAACCACCAGACTGTATTCAGCAGCAGCTGCACCATTTTACATTCCCAAGAGAGCACAAGGGTTCCAGTTTTGCTGCATCCTTGTCAATATTTGTTATTTCTGAATTTTTGGATAGTAGCCATCCTAATGGATGTGAGATATCTCCCTGTGGTTCTGATTTGCATTTCTCTAATGATTAGTGATGTTGAACATCTTTTCTTGGTCCTCTGTACCTATCTTCTTTATGAAAGTATCTATTAAACTCTTTGCCCATTTTTGAATTGGGTTGTTTTTCTTTAGTTGAGTTGGAGGAGTTCTTTTTATATTCTGGACATTAGCTCCTTAGGAGATATATAAATCATATTTTTTTTTCCTCCCATTCTGTAGGCTGCCTTTTCATTCTGTTGCTAGGTTCTTTGATGCACAGAAGTTTTTCTATTTTAATGAAGTCCAATATATCTACTTTTACTTTTGATGCTTTTGGTGTTATAATCAAGAAACCATCACCAAATCTAATACCACCAGGTTTTCCCCCCATGTTTTCATCTAGTTCTTTGATCTTTTAGGTCTTTGATCTATTTTAAGTTAATGTTTGGATCTGGTTTAAGATATAGGGATGGGTTTTTTGTTTTGGGGTGTTTTTGTTTCTTTGTTGTTGGTTTTTTTCTTTTTTTTTTTGGTTTTTAAGAAGGGAGATATTATATAATGTATCCGGACTGAGGGAAGTGATCTAACACGGAGAAAAACTATATGCAGGAGAAAAGGGGATAACTGTAGAAGCAAAATCCTTGAATAGGTAAGAGAAGCTGGGATGTAGTATTTGACAAAGACTCTTATCTTGACCAAATTTTAGTTAGGTTTCTTTGAGCCCTCTTTCAACTAGGCCTTGAACTTGACCCCTATTCTATCTTTGGCAGTTTCAGTTCAGTCTTAGCAAAGAATCCTCTACCCCTTTTTCCCCCTATACTTGATACATGAGCCCCTGACCTGCCTTTAGCAAGAATCCTCCTACCTTGATGTTTCTGCCTAATAATCTAGCCATTAATTCTCCCATCTCGATCTTAGCTAGAAATCCCCAAGTCATTCAGTGTCCTATTCAGGTTGACCCCAACTTTGCAAAAATCTGATTGCAAAGAATTTTGCAAAATCTTTAACCTGTTCAGTGAGGGGAGGGGGTTGGTCTCAGTAGGAGCAGGAACCATTGCCCTGAAAATTAGCTACTGGAAAATCCAGAAAAAAATTAAGAAGCAATTTGATATCATAATAGAGTGCAGAAGGCATGTGGTCAACAGAATAGGAATTTAAGTCCCACTAACTGGGACAAAGAGGGTTATTTAAACAAAATAGAAAATACACATCTGTTATGACTGTTACAACGTAAACAAGAGTGTAAAACTGTTATAAAGATAAGGAGAAATCTACAGAAACAATACTATGGTAAGAACACTAAATTAGAACACCTTTTTAGTCTTCGACAGATCTGGTAAATAATGAACAGGTACACAGAAGAGTTAAATAGTTTCATGCTGTGTATATGTCAAACTTGTCCAGTGAATGCAGAATATATCTTCTCTTCACGAGTCTCATAAAACATTGAAAAAAAACATGCAATAAAAGACATCTCAGAGGGGTCTCCCTGGTGGTGCAGCGGTTAAGCGCTGCGTTGTGGAGCTGTCGGCAGTGGCGACGCAAGTTTGACGCCGGGCCAGGGAGATTCCCACATGGCGCGGCAGACCTCTCCTGCCTTGCCTGCCGCTCCCCTCAGCAGTGTATTTCCATTGATCTGCCTGTTCTGCTCCCCACTCTGTCTCTTGTGAACCCTCCGGCTGCCCCACACCTCTGGCTTGTACCCCAGCTTATATGCATAAATAAATTAAAAAAAAAGAAAAAGACATCTCAGAATTTTATACAAGTCCACATTCTCTGATTCCAATGCAACTTTAAAAAATAAAGAACCAAGAGTTAAGTTTTTCTAATTCAATGACATGTAATTTTTTACTTTAGAAAAAGGTATTTTTAATTGCTCAAAATAGGACAAATGACATTGCACTGTGGTAATCGAGTCACCAAATTACTCTACAATAGATGAACTGGCTACTGCTCTTGCAGAGAGGAATCAAGGGTGTTGCGAGAGGGTCCAGGCAAGTGGGCTTCTGCGTGACAAAATGTGACGTTTTCCATAGGGAAATATACCACAATACAATAAACCAGAGGACGCAGGCTGGTGGCGGGGGCTTGGGACGCTGAGAAGCATGGTGCATACTATATCAGCAGCATTAATCACAATAGCCAAAAAGTGGAAGCAACTCAAGTGTCCACTAACGAATGAATGGATAAACAAAATGAGGCAGACTATAAATATACAATGGAATAGTATTCGGCCCTAAAAAAGGAAATTCTGATGCATGCTACAACACAAATGAACCTTATGCCAATTGAAATAAGTTAGTCACAAAAGAACAAAAATGGAATCCATTTATATAAGGTATCTAGAGTAATCAAATTGATAAAGACAAAAGGCTGAACGGCGGTTACCAACCACTGGGGGAGGGAGGAAAAGGTTTGCTGGGAAAGAGCTTTGGTCAGGGAGTTCTAGAGATGGATGGTGGTGATGTAGTGAATGCCACTGAATGCCACCCTTAAAAATGCCACCCTTTTATATTATGTGTATTTTGCCACAAAAAAAGGGCAAAAGTCATAACTGGAAAAGCAATTTTTAACTTTTAGAATCAATCTATAGACAAAGCAAAAAAAAATAATTATGATTACCAATCAGAATATCAGTAAGATACAGCAACCAAAGCAGGTTATAAAAGCTGAGAATGTAGAAGAAAGGATGTGAACTTACTGAAAGGATAGAGGTGCTTAGATCTTCATCTTTTAAAGCTAAGAATCAAGTAACACCACCTGAGGGAATAAGAAAAGGAAAGTGTAAGTATATTGCCTGAAGATACAACACAAAAACAACCTTGGAACTAAAAATAGCAAAGTGTATACTAGGAAACTACAAAGGAAGGGAAACTGGGGCAGTGAAATGTGTCAAATCCTCATCCATCATGGAAGGAGGTGATCGGAAAATGTGTAAACTACATAAACTAATAACAGCATAGGTATATTATGTAAAAACATAGCCTCTTAACTCCTTTCAAACTCCCTTTTCTTCCCCCCTTCACTCACTGTTTGGGCTCGCCTCAATGTGCTATAAACACAGCAGGCACGCCCTACTCCAGGACCTTGCATTTCTGTTCCATCTCCCTGGAATATTCACTAAGATTTTTGACCCACACCCTCCATCCCCTACAGGCTTTTACTCAAAAGTCACCCTCTCAGTGGAAGACTTCGCCAGCACACCCTCCCCTCGCAGCTTTAGTTTGTTTCCACAGCACTTCAGTGATCACTGTCTAATATATTGTCCTTGACTTATTTGCATGTTCCTTCTGTCCCCTCCCTGTACTATGTAACAGTGGGTGGCAGGCAGTGAGCTTTGTCCCTCCATATACACTAGTGCCTGGGAGAGCTCCTTGGTATACAGGGAGCAGGTACTCAGCAGATAGCTGTTAAAAGGATAAACAAAGGTAATACTAAAAGGAACAACTAAAGAGCCAAGCTAGAGGAAAAGATTCTTTTTCTTATTATTTTCTTACATTGTTGTACAGTATTTGACTACTCCCATAATCTCCCACCATCACAGCACCCATGGCACCCAAGGGCACATAGTCCTTTGTGCCCTTCCCTCCCATTTTGACACCTCTCCCTCTGTTGTATGCCTCAGATCTATGGTTTGCCAGCAAGCTTTGTCTTTTTCCTGATTCTTTGTTCAGTTTCCCTATATTGCCCCTATAAGTGAGACCATCTGGTATTTTTTCTTTTTCCTTCTGATTCATTCCACTGACCACCATCCCTTCCAGCTTCATCCATACTGCTGTGAATGGCATGAGTTTCTTTTTTGTTCGCTGAGTAGTATTCCACTGTTTATAAAGACCATACCTTCTTGATCCAATCATCTGTTTGGGGGCATTTAGGTTGTTTCCATATCTTGACTATTGTAAATAGTGCTGCAGTAAACATTGGAGTACACAGTTCCCTTCGAATTAGTATTTTGTGTCCTTTGGGTATATTGAGAAAAAGCATTTTGCAGAACTGAGACTAGGTTGGGAAGGAGTGGGCAAGAATTAGCTGCCTTTCCTCATGCACCACTTTTAACCTGTAATTATGTAAATACATTATTTTGATCAAGAGTTAAGTAAATTAGAATTACCTCAAAAGAGAAACAAGTTTTAGGACACTGTGAAAAAGAAAAAAAATAAGAGGGAGATGGACCCCAAACTGTACTCACAAGTAAATGCATTCCTTAAATATTTTCATTGTTAAGCAAGAAAGAAGAAAAAGAAACACACAGTGCTTGCTTCGGCAGCACATACGCTAATGCTGGCACCTACAAGAGGTGAGCGTGCCCCTGCCAAGGATGACACGCAAATTCATGAAGGGTTCCATATTTTTCAAAAGGAAAAAAGACAAAGAAACAAAGAGAACATTCATTTGTCTAAAGGAACTGGAAAGAAAATAACAACAAAATAGGAAAAAAAGGGATAGAAATAAAGATACAATTAGAAAATAATCAATTATGAAAGACTACAATTCCTTTCCCAAGGAATTCTAGTACCTTAGGAAAAAGGAAAAAGAACCAGTGAAATATTAAAATGGCTGGAGAGTAGAATCAAGAAAAAAGAAACAATGACCCATAAAAGAGCAATGAAATCAACAATCCCTGAGATGTAGCCACAGATAGAGATGGGCTGGCCACACGTTTTGAAAGCATGAAATCCTGAATGAAGTTGTTACAGGGCAGGGAGAGGGGTACCCCAGAACCCCCAAATCTACCCGCTCTAAATAGTTTCTACCATCCACCACATCAAGACAAAAACATACAAGACCGTTAGTGGAAAGAAACTTTAATACAATTAGTGTGTAATACAGAAAAGACAAAGAATATAGTTTTCAAATCAAGTATCCAAAGTTACCCATCACCTCGTGGGCAAAAGTCCACCCAAATTGGATTGGCCCAAAGAAGGACTGAAAGCCTGCCACAAGTCTAAAGCATTTTCTGGTGGGGACCCATAGAAAGGGTCAAAAACAGTCAGACAAGTCCGTGAGAAAAAGAGCAAAATCAAAATCAAGATCAACGTTGCCACTGTCACCTCCCACGGGTCTCTCCCCCACGTCTGTCTCAGTCAGTCCGGGCCAGTGCGGCTTCCTCACATGTCTCTCTGCTCCTTGTGCCTCCCTGGCCTCCATCCTGCTTCCTTCCTTTTCCATTCTCCTCTCTCTCTCTCTAGCTTCTTCTCTCTTCTCCAGCTTCTTGTCTCTCCTGCTCAGGTCCACCTTCCCTTGGGTGGGGCAGGGAACCTGGAACCTCCCCTTTTCCTGGGGACCACCCTGTAATACAGTGAATGGTTCTCTAGAAATTAAAATTATTGCAAGAAGAAACAGAAAACCAGAATAGGATGATGACCTTAGAAAAAAATGAAAAGCTGTCAAAAATATTTTTCAAAGAGGCCAAACCCAGATGGTTTGATGGAGCCCTTTCATTTCTGCCCTAAAATAGTCACAACTACATAAAGAATTTATCTTAGTTCTGGGTTTTATTTTTTTTTTAAACTTTACATATTTGACCCACTGGGGATGTATTTTGGTTAAAGAATCAGGCGAGGATCCCCATCTCTGCTGATCTGGTTTCCCCACTTACAGGGGTGTGCACCAGACCAGCTGTACCAGACCAGCTAGGCATACACCCCTGACCCAGGGCTGGCTTTATCACAGCGACCACCACAGAGTTGGGTCTCAAACCTTGACACCCTAAAATAGAAGTTAAGACACCAGACTAATTTTTATAACCTCTCCCCTGAAATCTTTCCTGTTCACACCTTAGAGGAAAGGCATCATTAATCTCTGAGAATGTCAAATCCAAACACATGGAGTGTCAACACCCCATAGTTCTTTTTTTTTTTTAAGATTTATTTATACATAGAAGAACTGGGGTGTAGGCCAGGGGTGTAGGGGGGCGTCAGAGGATTCACTAGAGACAGTGGGGAGCAGAACAGGTGGATGTACTGAAATACACTGCTGAGAGGAGCAGTGGGTGAGAGAGGAGAGGTCTGCTGCAACATGTGTGGGTCAGCTCCCTGACCAGGGATGGAACTCAGGCCACAGGGATGATAGTGCTGAGACTTAACTCCTAGGCCACCAGGGAGGCCCCAGTACCCCATAGTTGAAAGATCTGTACAGCCACATTCACTGCAGCATTATTCATAATAGTCAGAGGGTGGAAACAACCCAAATGTCTTCTGATAGGTGAGTGCATAAATAAAACATGGGCCACAGTCATGCACAGCTTAACGATGTTTCAGCAATGACAGACCCCATAAAACATGGCAGCCCCAAATGGCTACACCATACAGTCTAGGTGTGTAATAGGTTACACTCTGTGACGTTTGCACAGTGACCAAATCACCCAAAGCAGCACTTCTCAGAATGTAGCCCCCTCATTAAGGGGTGCATGGCTATGCTTATAATGGAATATTATTCAGTCGTAAAAAAGGAAATTGCAACACATGCTTCGACAGGAAGAACCCTGGAGACATTATGCTAAGTGAAATAAGCCAGCCACAAAAAGTCAAATGTATGATGCCACATAAAGGAGGAAGGCACTCTAGGCAAAAATCATAGGAACAGAAAATAGAATGCTGGTTCTCCAGGGCTGGGGGTGGAGGTGAGGTGGGGAATTGCATTTAACGGGTATAGAGTTTCAGTTTCACAAGATGAAAAGAGTTCTAGAGATTTGTTGCACAACAATGTGGACATATTGAACATTACTGAACTGTCCAGTTAAAATGGTCATTTTTAGATTTTGCTACAATTAAAAAATTAAAACAGTACATGGATAACAGCAAGACTAACCAGGTTAAGAGGGTGAGCATCCCCCCATCTCCCCTCATCACACCCCTAGGCCCTCTTCAAGAGAGTCACTAGAAAATGGTCAGGGAGTTCATCTCAGCACAGCTGCCACCCCAACATCCTTGACAGATGCCAGTGGCCAGAGGGGGAAGGGCGGAGGAAGTTCAGGAATGTACAACTTACCCCAACTCTTCTTTTTCCCTCCCCTTCCCCCCATCCTCCCACCACCCTTAACCCACGTTGCAAAGTGGTCAGGTGCCCACGCGTCTTTTCATCTTTTGGCACCCCATTTTAAATGAACAACTCAGTTTTTGAGTAAATTTAAAAGTTATGCAACTATCACCACACTCCATCAGAATATCCCCCCACCCCACTCCCCTTTAGATTTTCTAAGCGCGGGACCCTCATCTGTAATGGGAGATCCATGAACCTAGTACATCACAGGCCATCAACAAATTTTACCTACTATTATTATTATTCTAGTTTCTGATGAAGGCCTGTTTTCAGACGGCTCTCTTTTCCCACACAGTCACAGTCTGAGTCCAGCCAGAGGCCCGCCGGCGGAGCCCCCACCGGGGTGCGGACGATGGTCGCGGGGCTCCACACAGAAGTTCAGACCCCCGCCCCGCCCCACGCCCGAATCGGCGATCGCAGAATCGGGCCTCTCTCTGTGTCCTGGCTTCGCGGGCGGCGTGGCTCTGGGCTGGATTGGTGATGCCTGGGCGCTGCGGGCGCCTGCGCAGTGGAGAGGGAACGCTCGCGCCGAGGGGCTGCGGAAGATCCCCCGGAGCGGGCCGGGGCTGCTGCTGCAGGGCAGGCGGGCGCACCATGGCGGAGGAGGAGCTGGAGGCGCTGCGGAAGCAGAGGCTGGCCGAGCTGCAGGCGAAGCACGGGGTGAGCTGGGCGCCGCCCTCGCCGGAGGTGGAGGGCCCGGCCCCAGGCGGGGACTCGCAGCGTTGGAGCCGGGGCCCGCCCGCGGCCCGGGACCCCGCCGCTGCCCCCGCGGCCTGTGGCCGCCCGGAGGTCCGCTGCCCTTTCCCCGTCGCGTGGGGCCCCGGGCAGCCGGGTGGCCACGTGCGCCCCGGGGCGGGGCCTGTCGGGCCGGGGTCCGCTGGCCTGAGGGGGCCCCCGCGCCGGCCGGCTTCTCGGGGCTCTCGGCGTTCTTGTCTTTTGTGTCTAGCCGTTTTCGACTATTTTCGGCTTCGAATTGCTTTCTGGATTTCCGTTGTGCTGGCCCACATAATCGGCAAACATTTTGGAGGAGGGTCTGCTGCGCGCCGGGTGCGGGGGGCAGAGGGAACATGCATCTGCTGTGACGGAGTTGACTGTCGCGAGGAACCGGACATAAACACTCATCTCGTAGATAAAATGTCCAGGAGTGTCTGTACCGTGGGGTGGGGAGGGCCCCAGTGTAGCTCCGCTTGACTCATCCTGGCACCGAAGCAGATTTCATTTTCCATCAGTTCTTCTCAATTACATAGTACAAGGACCCCCCTCCCTGATTGTTTGTATTTGAAAATATTCTGTTAGATTGTGACTTTAGAAACGTGTCAAATTGTTGTACTGAATGAAAACTAACCCATTCTCTGTGAGGTCCAGTTTAGTTTTGGGGACTCTGTCTCTCACTGCGGGGGCCCTTTAGGTATCAAAATCCAAATAAAATAGCTCCTGTTTTGGCTGGTTGGTTTTGGTTTTTTCCTCTCTGTGAATTCACGCCTCTGAAAAGTAAAAATTGTCATTTCAGGAGCCTGGCGATGCAGCGCAACAGGAAGCAAAGCACAGGTATGGGTTGGCGCTTAGAACTTTTACCAAGGGTGGTTTCACCGAATGTTTTTGTTTTGTTTTTTTGAACTTGAGTTATTTTAACAAGTGTGTGAGTCTTGTTTTTTTTTCCTGGTATAGTAATTTTCCATGAATCATCCAGATATCATCATGCTAATTTATTAAAGAAACATGTGGAGTCCCCCATTACTTTGCAGTTAAGGTTGAGGCTTATTTTTCTTGCTAAAAGATTTCTTTAAAAACAGTACAGTAGGAACTACTTGATAGGGTAGGATTACTTGGCTCAGGTGCTTGACATTTAGTAAATGCTCAAAAAATAGTGACTGTCATACTAATCTTACTGTTCTATCCCTGTGCATAGCAGAGCACCTCACACATGGCAGGTTAATAGAATGAATACCTGGCTACTCCGTGCTACCATTTTTCCCTAACTGTGATGAAAAAAAAGAAAAAAACCCACAAACTTTACCAGTGTACAGTGAAATATTAACTGTATTCTCATGCAACAGATTTCTAGAACTTTTTCATCTTGCAATCCTTAAATTATACCTACAGAACAGTGCCTCCTTTTCCCTCCCCCATCACATTACCACTTGGCATGTTCATTTAGCAAATATTTATTGAGTACCTGCTTTGGTCTGGCATTCTGCTGGGTCTGCAGGAAGAGGCGAGGCAGAGAAGGTACCTGCCCTTGAGTGGCTTACGTTATGGGACAAGGCAAACAGTATACACCTGGGGTAGTGCCAGGAAGAAAATGAACTTCATTCACACCTTAGGGTATGACTTACTTTTCTCCCATTTTAACATGTCTGAAATGGGCTGTGTGACATAATTTAGCCCTTTTATCCTGGGTTCTTTCAGAGAGGATTAAGCCTTGTTTCTGCCATCACCTGGGTACATTTCTAACCGGAGACCTCTTGAAATTCTCTGCTCGAGGTTTCCCCTCCCTCCATCCTGGTTGTGTAAATGCAGACAGCAAACCTGCACTCAGGGCCAAGGTTGCGCCTGCACGCCTTCTTGCTGGCCCATCTACAAGGTGGTTTATTTTTTCTTTACCTTGTGCAGGACACCGCTTTGAGTGGCATCTTGAATTAGACCCTCCCCTGGGTTGTTTACTTGTTCTTAGAGATCCATAGGACTGGGGTGCATCTTATAATCTATAAGCATCTTAGATTGAGTGAAGTACAGTGCAGTTCATGGCAGGGTCAGAGTACTCTGGGAACGCCCAAGGAGTGGGCTTCAGGCTGTGTCCATGAGCCGTAGGGCTCCCAGATGGGGCAGTTAGTAGGCACAGTCAGCCCACCTCCCCCACTGTTTTAGCCAAAGAATCTGCTTTTGCTTATGTGGTGTATTAAGTTTCTTGAAGGATGTCATTTAAAAAAAAAATTTTTTTTTAAGTCAAAAGAACTGTCTTAACATGAATTAGTTTCTCCTTGGATAGGCAGGAGACTGCAAGGCTAGTTGCAGAGTTGCAATTTCTGTCTTCCTCTCCCCACCTAAAAAAATAGAACCTTAAAACGTAGATGTGCTTCTAGCTTAGCCTCAGGTACCTGTCTCTTCAGTGTCCTGGCCAGGTCTCAGCTTCCTCTCTCAGATCACAGAGATGAGTCACTTGGTCCTTCTGATTGCCTGCACTCTGACTAGATAGTTCTAGAACCTCTCACATGAAGACTTAGTAAGTATCGGCAATGGTGGTTGAACTGGAACTCCACCTTGAATTATGAAAATGGAAAGTTTTGCCTTTCTACCTGGCAGGTTCTAATGTAAAGCTAGCTTTTGAGGGCAAGAGTGGACTCTTCCTTATTATGCCCGCTGCTACCCATGTCGCATCTGCCCATAGCGCAGTCTGTGTGTGCAGCGGGCTTCCATCTGCAGTGTGTCGAGTGAGTTATGTGTCTGTCTATTCCATAGGACTGCTGGCTGCTTAGTTCTAATTTTGCTTGACCTGTTTTTGTTGTAGGGAAGCAGAAATGAGAAACAGTATCTTGGCCCAAGTTCTGGATCAGTCAGCCCGGGCCCGGTGTAAGCATCTTCAGTTTCCTTTAAATTATTTCTCCAGATACTGCTACCACTAGATTAAATATTTGTTGTATCAAAAAAACTTGAGATACAGAGTATTTATAAAGAGTGCAAGGTTATAAACCTTAAAGAAAGGTAATCGTTATTGAGAGTACCAACTCGGTTCTTAGCGAGATGATCTCCAAGCACAAAGTAGGTAAAATTTATAGGCAACAACTCTTCAATCAAGGCGGTCACGCGTTGCTGGTAGTTGACATGGGTGATGGGAACTTAGGGGTTTACTGCATTCTTGATTTTAATGTCTGTTCCTAATTCTGCAGAATAAAAACCAAGAAGAAAACCCTGTCAATAAAAATGAAATTAAGCCGATCAGCACGAACTAGTGTGTTGTGTATCGTAAACTGAAGCCCAGTTTAGGCGCGGAAGCCTTGGCTCAACGACCACAGTTCTATGGCAGTAGCAGCACAGAAATTGATTTCCAGAGGACAATCATATTTTTAAAAATAAGTATGGAACTTAGAATTTGAAGGCCATGTTTAATCTTGGCTCAGCCCGTCTGTGTAGCCTTGACTAAAATCGACATGGCTGAACTTTAGTTTGGGTTACAGTACTGTGCCCTACTTACCTTCCTCTCTAGACAGTCTGTGAAATGCTTGGGAAATGTCAGTGCATAGTTCTAAGGTATAATGTCTTTAGTTTTTAAGGTATTTAAGGTACAATGCATTTAGTTTTTTTTAAGGTATAATATATTTAGTTTTTAAGGTATTCAAGGTACAATGCATTTAGTTTTGACAACTTTCTTATGTATTTTTTTTCTTTTTAGTAAGTAACTTAGCACTTGTAAAGCCCGAAAAAACTAAAGCAGTAGAGAATTACCTTATACAGATGGCAAGATACGGACAGCTAAGTGGGAAGGTAAGCTTGGATCACCTTGAGGCAGTCTTACCTCGTGTTACCTGCTGTACCAGAACCTACCTTCATAAGGCCAATTTCATCTTGTGGTTACGGAACTCTTATTGACTCTGTGAAGCAATTTTTACACAGGCGAATAGTCCTGTCTGACATAAATACTAAAAGACAATGAATTGCCTTAGAGTTTTCCGCCGCTTTCCTTTCCTGGACATGGCCGTGGAACCAAGCTGTGTCTGTGTGACCCCGTGACTGTCACTGTCAGCTGGCTTCACTTGCTTTCCACGGAAACAAGGGTTGTGGATACTAACAGTTAAAGTGCTGCCAGCCTAGGCAGCAGTGACGCTGGCTTTGCAGGTGAGGGGAGGTAAAGCCCTAGATTGTCTGGGTGGCGTTCATGCTGCCACGCATGCACTCTGGGCGGCCGGGCCTTCCGGCAAGAGCCACGCGAGCCCCACATGCAGTGGGAAGCCTGCTGCCACCACGGTCCGCAGGGCTCAGTCCTGCGCGAACCCCTTCACCAACCAAGAACTTGTGTGCCAGAGACAGTGCCTGGGTCATCTTTTTGAGTGACTCGAATCTCCTGCATCTGAGCTCCTCAGGTGGAGTGTCTTTAGCCCTGACACCCAACTCAGTGGTGTGGGTGTTCTCGTCGCCTGCGGGTGGTGATGAAGGTGCGCTTCGGCGCTTGTCGACTGCGGGTTTTTCTGAGGAAGCTGATGGATGGAAACTTGCTCCCTCCCCTCCTCAAATGAGGACAACCGAGCAAATTTAAATTATAACTGTTACTGATAAATACAACGAGTAGTCTCAACCTCCTGTCCCCCTTCACTGTCCCATACCTTGAAAGGTGGTGACACAGTTCAGTCTGCCTAGGACGATTCTTTGTTTCAAAAGTTCTTTTTTTCTTGCTTGCTATTCTAGGTATCAGAACAAGGTTTAATAGAAATCCTCGAAAAAGTAAGCCAACAGACAGAAAAGAAGACAACAGTTAAAGTAAGTTTCCCCAGATGCACACGGCAAGGAAAAAAATGTTTTAACACTTTGTGTGCCGGCCAATTTTCTGTGCCACCGCATGAATGGTAGAAGCATTCAATAAAACACACACAACTCCTGAACTACTGGATATTAAAAAAGCTGTAATATCACCCATAAAACACCTTACACTTTCACCAAAACAATGTGAAAAGCTTCGAGACTGAGTACAATCAAAGAAATAGTGGCTCCTGATAGTTCCAAATAATCCACCGTGGCGTGACAAACCGGAGACTAGATGAACACGTATTAATACGTGAGCGCACCACAAAGTGTTAAGTGAATGTGCCTCTGCTGATGCAGACATCTTTCAGTCCACAGTTTCTTTTTGTAACACGTAGAAGTTTGGGGAGAAAGGCGGCATATATCGAGGGGTCTGATTTTTACAGCTTTTCTGTTGTCGTCCCCGACCCTTAGATCTAAAACACTAGGTTTTAAGGAAGACCAAAAATGTTCTATATATAGTAGGTAGAAGTTTTTCTTCTCGCAGGTTTGAGTTATTCTTTCTTAAACATGATGCTCATTTAATTTCCCCCCAGTTCAACAGAAGAAAAGTAATGGACTCTGATGAAGATGACGATTATTGAATTTATAGTGGTTAGAGACTGGAGCTTAATGGAACAATTCTAGGACAGATACTACTTGGCAGAATTTGAGACCCGGTTGAATGTTTACTTTGTTTATTGTCTATATGCCTTTAAAAAAATAAACTTGTTATTCAAAACAACAATTTGGACAAAGTTCTTTTAGTACCAAGGCCAAAGGAACAGAAAATCTACGTTTCAGGTTTTTTCCCCTTTCCTGCCAAAAGCTCTTGACCCCACACTGCAGCCTGGACACACCCTTTGTGCCCGCGCTCTTTGTGGTGAGAACCGAGCCCAGGGCAGGAGAAGCCCAACACTTCACCCCTACTGTTTCCAAGACGGGCTCTGAAAGCAGGGAAGCTACTTTTCTTTGCAGTACTACTTACAGTTAATGTAAGAGAACTCCTAGCTTTGGTTTCATTTATAATCTGCTTTTCAAAGGCACTGAGTCTAAATTATATAGTATTACCCCACCACAAAACCACCTCTGTAGCAAGAGTGATGTTTCATTGAAAAATACAAAATTAACTGGGAGAGACTGGTTAGCGCAACAATAAGAAAAATGTAAGACATCCACTTCTCATGAAAATCCTGTGAGAGGGTTTAGCAGCTAAACATTTTGATGGAAGTGTCGTGGGCTCTCCCTAGATGAAGTTACAGGTAACTTAAAGCACATGTCCTCTCTTAGATTGTGCTTTGTGCACACCAGGGTGTGAAAACTCATCAATTTAAACCATAAACTCAATGAGGTGTCACCCTTTAAACATTGCTGTCCCATGAGACCCGGATTTGGACAAGGCTAACATGTCACGAGACATGTAGAGGCTTTAGCCAGAGTGGCGAGTGTGCTTTACACCCTCGGCCTCTGCTTTTAGCGCGCATACTGCCATAAATGTTTAAACTGAAGGGGA
This sequence comes from Scalopus aquaticus, assembly GCA_004024925.1. NCBI lineage: Eukaryota > Metazoa > Chordata > Mammalia > Eulipotyphla > Talpidae > Scalopus > Scalopus aquaticus. The sequence continues at coordinate 32,479 of PVIJ01000533.1, read as the reverse complement.
GATTTTACCGTACTTGAGATGAAATTTTTGTAGGATACCTCCTTGACTATACGAGGAAAGCCAGTGTGAGTAGGTTTCTGGCATTCCAGCAGATCAGTGAGAAGAACCATTGAGCACATCAGAAAGATTTTGAAGGAATTAAAGTTTGAAGGATTTGGGGGGAACCCAATTACAGATAAATTTTGCTTTAGGTCTCATTTACGTAATGCTCAGAAGTCTCTTCACACCCTCCCTCCTGCAGAACAGCTACTGCCTTCATGGTGGATTACTAACAGGATTGTGTGGAGACTCAGGTTCCCGCCCTCCAAAGATTCTTGAGAAGGGAGAGTGGTTCTGCGTGCAAGGATGGCCGTTCTGGAAGGCAATGGGGACGTGGATCTGGGGTGGGGAGAGGTTATCCTCAACTTTCTAATTTGACTGAAGATATTTTAAATTCAAAACATTCTTAAAGCAGAAATCCCGCATTACCAACTTCGGAACTGTCAAACGTTTTAAGTAGAGAAAGCAATTGGAGAAAAACACAAGAGTTAAATATAATTGAGGTATAATCACTTCAGATGGCTCATTCTGCTGATTACCAGAATAGCTCAAGAGGAAATGCCTCCCCTTGGTTTGACAGTCCCACTCACAGGGCTTGTGTCTCCAGGAAAAGGGCACAGCCAGTCAGGCCTCGGCTTCAGCTCAAGCAGACTGGCCCCTCAGTTCTCTGCACCCATCTTCCTCACTGAACGGTCCCGCCCGCCAGGACAACTCTTAGAATGCAATCAGGCACACATGAACATTTTCAAAACTCTAGCACCCCAAAAGTTACCAGTGTGAATCTGCATGTTGGAGATGCTGTGATAATGAATTCTAGGTTATAGTTCTTAATTGGGGTGATAGAAAACAACTTCGGGTGGTTTTGTTTAAAAATGGGGGTAAGGAGAAGAACTAAATCAGAACAAAGAAATGCACAAAGCCAAGTGCTCATTTCCCCTGCGGCCTAGGAAGCGACATCCTCGTATTTGGTTCTAATTTGAAAAGAAAACATTTTTGCGGGCCTAAACACTGACCTGCTCTCAATGATCCAGGTTATGAGTTTCAGTCACAGTCACATCTGTAAAGATGGGTGCCCAGCAGTGGGGAGAGTTTTCTCCACACACAGCATGTGTGTCGCAGAGGTGCTGAGAAACATCTCCCCAAGCGAAACCTGAACTGAAAAGGCAAATACACCAGACACTCAAGAATCATAAAGTTTACTGTTTCTTTTCCGTCATTTGGCACATATCCAAGGCACATTAGAAAATTAGAAGTCATAAATTACTTTGTAGAAAAATAATCAGCCCCTCCCTTCTGTACATTCACAAGTATTTCCAAGAACATGCACGAAACCATTCCTCACAAAGTCATTGGAAAATGTCCTCAGGACAAACCCACGTTTGCAACTCTAGACCAATTAGTAACATAAAAAAATAACAGTATAATCTGTAGAAATTTATAAAAAGGAAGAGATGGCAATACTAACTTAAAGTAACTTGGACCTGGTTTGTGCTGTAAGTTTGGAATTTGAAGCAAGAGACTAAGAAAAGATGTGCCAAATCTCTCTAGTTCAGTAACCATCCGCAGGGTGACATCGAAGGGAGGTTCTTAACGGAAAGGGAAGTTTCTAGAGACACTGCGACCCGTGCACGTGTGCAGTGACCTGTACTTGGTTGGAAAAGGAATCAACCCTAGTTTTCCCACATACGTGGTATGGACCTGGTCTGGTGGGTCCTCTTCTCGAGAATGAACTTCAAAAGGGCCTGTAGGCATCTTTGGGTTCAAGTGTTGCTTTGCAAAGGAATATTCTCCAGTTCCTCTCTTCCATGCCAGTGTGCACTTTTGCCCGGCCTCAGTACATGCAGCCTGGACTGCAGCTGCTCTCAACTTTTCCCGAAGCGGAGAACTCTAGTTGGGGGTTTGCTGATTTACATACATCCGGGGGTCTAGCACCTTTCAGTGGGAGGTCAGAACCTGGTGATGAAACCTCTCACTGTAACCAAGGAAACCTTACACTTAAAAAGAAATACCTGGCCTTAAGTGACAGGACATACAGGGATTTTTTTGTCCCTTTCTTTTCAAGTGTGTTCATTAGCTCTGAAGTCAAAAGAGATGGTGGTAAGTTTTCTATTGTTGCCTTCTTTTCCTCGGCCATAGGAAAGCTTTCAGGAACCTTCTGCTTTGCTTTCCAGCCAGTTGTCCAAAAGGACATTTTGTCCTAGGCCGAGTTCATGCCCATCATCCTGTCGAGCACTCACTTCTTGGCAGCAAATGGAACATTCCTTATCGCTGTTAAGACTGGGAGAGGCCAGCCTCCTGGGGAGCAGGGCGGCCACCAGCCCGCTCTGGGCCCTGGGCCACCGTGCTACTGGCATCCCCGACGGTGTGTCTGCGCAGCATCCGCCGGCTTCCGAGAACACTGTGCTTCCGCCCAGCCCGCTCAGGCTGGTCGCCGCGTCCCTGGTCAGCAGTTTGAGAGCTGCTCTGGCCTGGTGGGGGCTTCTGTGTCACTGCACCTCTTGGCCTCCTTGGCTAAAGAAAAGGGACCATTTAAGCAGTTCTCATTGGCACGGAACTTTATAAAACACTACCATACAGTAACAGCTCCCCTCGTGCTTCTCTGTGCCATCCAGTGTGCTTTCCAGTGTAATTTCAGCCGACACCCTGGGACAGCAGCGTGACAGGGGCACACTGGGTTTGAGATGCACAAAGGCCTCACATGTCACTCTTAACTGTCCTAACAAGTTTGTACCCTCGTTACTCCCCTCTGTGCTGCTGGGGAGACAGGATCAGCAAAGTTCAGTGCTTGTTTCCCTCCTAGCTGGAGGTCTCATATTAGCAAGGCCAGGAAAGACTGACTATGAAGTTGAAATCAGTCATGTTAACATAAAACACCTGAATGGTCTAGAAGACTTAGAATCTGTGGGTGTTTGTTCTAAGAAGCCCATGCCCAACAGCCAGAAACCCTACTTCTCCCTGTCAGCAGACACAGGCCAGCAGGAGCAAGAAGTGTTTCTGAGGAGAACCCCAACAGCAGGCTGCTGCTGCTGCTGACAGCTGAGCCGCTGGGACTACAGGGCTTCCGTGCACACTACTCTCTGCCTCTCCCTCACGTTCCTTTCTCAGTTCAGAAATGTATTTTTAAATATACTAAATGGAATCTTTGCTCTGGACAATCCCATTAAAGAATTCCAGTTTTTGGTCCAACCACTCTGGAGAGCCATGTGGAGGACCCTCAGATTACTAAAAATGGAGCTACCTTATGACCCAGCAATTCCTCACCTAGGAAGCTACTGAAGGACACATAATCATTCGAAAGGATACCTGCAGCCCTATGTTTACTGCAACACTATTTACAATAGCTAAGATACGGAAGCAACCTAAAATGTCCCAAGACAGATGACTGGATCAAGAAAATGTGGAATATACACAAAGGAATACTATTCAACGATCAAAAAGACATTCACCAGAGGAGGGGGAGGGAGAGGGATCAAAATGGGAGGGAAAAGCACAAGGGTCTGCGGTGACAGTTCACGGATATCTGGTGGTGATTTTATGGGGACAACGCCTGAGAGGAGAAATCAAACATCGTGCAAAAATGAACAATGTAAAAATATAAAAATTAAAAAGAACTCCAGTTTTAAGTGTTAATTCTGAAGGGAATAATGACATGAAAAATGTGTTTACCGTGATTTTGTTTGCAAAAAGCCAGGCTTTAAAAAATGACTGTAAGACAGTGTTTAATAACTCACCTCATGCAAAGAATCTTCCGTTAAATTAGGGACACTTCTATCTCTTGCCATAAGCTCCCTTGAAGTCCTTCCCCTAAAACCCCAAGAAAAAGGAATGTTTGGGATAGTGGTATGAAATACTCTGCTTTGCCACAAGGTGGCAGCATTTGGTGCGTGCAGATTTGCCTGGAACTCTGACGCGCACATAACCCTGCTTCCCTAATGTAGGGTCAAAAGCACAGAAATCAACTCAAATTTCATACTCACTTCAGTTGACCAACTGGTTGGACAAAATAAAACTGTCTTGTAAAAGGTTCATTTGGCAGATCATATATTTTTGAGTTCCCTGTAGACAAAAGGATAAACATCTCAAAACTTCCAAAACTTGCTTTAGAGTTGTAGCAGACATGCAATCTTTCCATTTCTTAATTTAACAAAATTTAGGAAATTAGGCATTAAATTTAAGGAACCATTTTAGCAGACATCTAGTACTGTGTGAACCCCCATTAAACAAAGCTAAATCCTTAATATGCTGATATTTTCCACAGCTAATTATAAGACAGCCTATACGATGGATTGATTCACATTATTGGATTGCAAACTCGTAATTAGAAGAGTAGATCAAGGACTCCCATAACAACCTTTTAAGAAAAGAAGGAAATATTTCGGCCCAACCTGTGTTTGGCAACTGCTATTCTAACTATCAACCTGAGGCTCAAAACCTCTTTGAAGGCAGCATGCCCAGGACACACTTAGAAAAAGGCCTGGCTTTGGAACATGAAGCATGAAAGAAACTGCCAGAGTGATTCCTCCTCTCCAGCTGGGTGGAGACCTGACCTTTAAGACGACACCACCACCCACCAGAAAACTGGCGTCAAAAACAGCCAATAAAGGGCCTCCTTGGTGGCACAACAGGTTAAGTCTCAGCCTATGAAGCTACTGGCAGCCACTGAAGCACCAGTTTGATCCCAGGCCAGGGAGATAACCCACATGGCGCAGCAGACCTCTCCTGTCTCTCCCGCTGCTCCCTCAACAGTATATTTCAGCAGATCTGCCTGTTCCTCTTTCCACTCTGTCTCTGGTGAATTCTCTCACCCCCGCCACATATACCTCTGGCCTACACCCCAGCTCTTATATGCATAAATAAAAATCAATCTTAAAAAAAAAAAAAAGAAAAACACCAGCTGCTATGTTAGGATGTATTAATAACACAATTCCTTGGGCCTATATCCCACCCCCAGTTATGGTTATAATTACATTTTACATTACAAACAAATGACAATCAACCACTCAGGAACTTCCAAAGAAACTCAAGTCGAGAACTGCAGAAAGAACATAAGCCCTTACACTTTTTCCTGATCTTAACAGTAACGTACTCCTTGGGGTCCGCTCCGCCAGCATCATCCAGTGTGGCCACGCAGCTTGGCACTACCTGAAGTAATTCCATTATTTTGGAATTCTACAATTTGAAAGGGGAAAGATAACAGAGATATTTTTTATTCTTACTTAGGTTATGACCTGGTTTGGATGTAAATGTCAGTGTTGAGGTGGCAGGACAGAAAAGCAAAGACATAGCCACGGACGGGACACTGGGTGGTGGGGAGCAGAGTCTCGGCGTGGCTGTGCATAGGCCCCCACCGGCCGGGCCAAGGACATCACTGCTCTGTGCAAGGGGATTGACAGTAACAGGTTCAGCCATACTATTGTACAGTGACGGGGTTATGGAGGCAAAAGACATTCATCACTGTCGTCATTTGAGAAAGAACTAGGGCGAAAGTTGAAAATACTTCAATTCTGAAATAAGAAGAATCACTGTTAGTAATACAGTAAGTCTGAGGAGGTGGATTTATGGTGAATGTCATGAGTGGTGTCCAGTAAGAGCCCACTGCTTGTCTACCTAATCAGAAAACGAGGTAGGGCCTCCCCGGTGGCGCAGCGGTTAAGCGCTGCGCTGTGGAGCTGTCGGCAGCGGCGACGCGAGTTCGATGCCCGGCCGGGGAGAATCCCACATGGTGCGGCAGACCTCTCCTGCCTCGCCCGCTGCTCTCCTCAGCAGTGTATTTCTGATCTGCCTGTTCTGCTCCCCGCTCTGTCTCTGGTGAACCCTCTCACCGCCCCACAGCTCTGGCTTGTACCCCAGCTTGTATGTATAAATAAAAAATAAATCTTTGAAAAAAAAAAAAAGAAAACGAGGTAAACATGGAGCTAGACAACATGAAAACAGGGACAGAAAAAGGAGCCACCTTCTCCCTGGAGAAGGAATTTCTCCTCATCACCTCTCCCTGGCGAACATCCTCAGAACTGGGCGTGCTAACTTGGTGGTCACAAGCCTCACAGAGCTCAAGGCGTTTCAGCTACCAACTGAGCAAACTTTCCCCATCGGGTTGTTGAGACCCCAGGTGTACCCCCCCCTCCGTGCCAGGAGGGTGGAGCCAGGACCTGTCAAAGTACAAAGGTAGGGGCCTCCCTGGTGGTGCAAGGGGTTGAATCTCAGCCTATGAAGCTATCGGCAGCCACTGCAGCACGAGTTCAATCCCCGGCCAGGGAGCTTCCCACCTGGCGCAGCAGACCTCTCCTGTCTTGCCGCTGCTCCCCTCAGCAGTGTACTTCAGTAGATCCGCCTGTTCTGCTCCCCACTCTAGTGAATCCTCTCACCTCCCCCCCATACCTCTGGCCTACACCCCAGTGCTTCTATGCAAATATAAATAAAAAATTTTTAAAAAATAGCCACATTGGGAAATGCACAGTGCTTGGCCCAGACAGCAAGTCAAAGGTCTGGCTGGCGCTATTCCAGATCTGTCTCTACACCAGGAGTCCAGAGTGAGCTCCAAGGGCCCCCAGGGCCGCCCTTGGCTCACCCTCACCCGCTCACCTGGTCAGCACAGTCCATGGCTGTGCACTGCCTCTTGTTCAACACCTGCACGGACGCCCCGTGAAACAGGAGCAGCTCCACCACGAAGACATGCCTGCCCATCACGGCCTCGTGCAGGGCTGTGTTGCCCTTGTTGTTGGCGGCGTCGATGGCGGCCCCGTGCTAGAAAGAGAAGCCGTCCACTCAGGGGGACGCAGAAGCCCACTGTGCCCGAAGACCGGGGAACCCTGGTGCCTGCCCCTACCTGCAGCAGCAAGGCAGCCACTTCGAGATGGCCCCCCGCGCAGGCGTAGATGAGGGGCGTGTTTCCACCGCTGTCCTTCTTATTGGGCTTTGAGTTAGACTCCAAAAGGTCCTTCACCACCTAGCCCAGGGGGAGAGAGGTTTTCATTCCTAACTGGATTTGCAAAGGAGGAGTCCTCCAACCCGACATTCTTTGGAGTTTTCTCTAGGTTGACTTTAGACACGTGTCTGGCCCTCGGAAGCTGAAGGGGGATTAACATTCAGGGTCTGCTCTGTGCCAGGCTATGTTAGGCACGGGTATTTTTTTTTATTTAATCATTTCTCCGCCCTGCGGAGAGCTGGCATGGCTACTCCATTTGTACAGACTAGGGAGCGGTGCTTGGAGCACAGTGCTGGCCTGTGAGAGAGGGACCTGTGATTTGGTTCCTGTCTAAAAAGTTTCCAGTGGAACTAATAATGGAAAGACAGATGAACAGATAGTAATTTTCAAAAAGAAAAACAAACAACTTTTAAAAAAAGTCAGTCATTCCACAATCATTTCTTGAGCCTCTTCTGTAACAGGCCCTGATTCTATAAAGGACTAAGCCAGACCCGGCCCAAGCACCCCATGGGAGTGGAAAGTGACCTGTGGGTGGAGCCTCAGGAGCCCACAGACCAAGCCCCAGAGGAAGCCCGACCCGGCCCACTCAGAACAAGCACCCCCGTGCCACCAGATGTGAGCAGCAGTGGGCGGGGTAGATGCATTCCCAGAAACACTGGCGTCCTGAGCTCCGCTGTTGACAGGATATCTGGGTATCTCAGAATCCCAGGACTGGGGGCCAGGAGATGTGCCCTCCTCTGGGCGAGCTGCCAAGCCCTTACCCGTCTGCAGCCCCCTCACCAGGTGAGGTTCTAAGCAAAAGCAGCACCTGTGTGCTCGCTCTCCAAGGAGACAGACCCATACCTGATGGTGCCCCCGCTGGCAGGCCAGGTGGAGGGGGACGGCTTGGTCTGCATTTCTGGCACCTGCGCTGGCACCGTGCTTCAACAGGAGGGGGATGAGGTCTGCCCGACCGTGCAGGGCAGCGACATGCAGTGGGGTGGAGCCCTCCTGGTTGGTCACATTCACACTGAGCCCACTGGCAGGAATCTTTGCCAGCTTCTGTAAGAGCAGGAGGTGGAAATGGCAGTGCCATTAGTATTTAAGAAGCCTAGAGGAAGCCATCTGCCCCGATGGCCCCTGGGCAAGATTTGGGATCACAGCAGGATCCAGAATGGGGTTACCCACCAGTGAATTCCCTACATATAAAGGTATTGTGTACCAAGGGGTTAATCTCCATCTTCAAGAAGGTAAGTCCTGTAAAATGGTGCCCTGTGACCCCAAGAGCAACTCAATGGGGGAGTGATTCTGTCCTACTTTGAGTCTGTCCAACAAGTAGAAAAGGAGCAGTAGGAACTCACTTGCAGAAAACTGCACGGTAGCCCTTATCTCACACCAAACACAAAAATAAAATCATGGACCTAATGCAGCAGTTGCAACTTTAAAACTTCTAGAAGCTAACACTGAAGAGCATCTTCACAACACTGGGATAAGCACAGATTTCTCAGGTAAAAAAGCAGAAGTCATAAAAGAATGGTTTGCTAGGCTAAGTTTAACAAAAATGTTGAATGTCTGCTCCTTGAGAGACAAGCTGTGTTCCAGAGTGGCTGCACCATTTACACCCTCCCAGCAATGGATGAGTGATTCAGTTTCTCCCCATCATCACCGCCATTTGTGTTGTCACTGTGACGTGTGCAGTGATAGGTGTGTAGGGAAGGCTGGTTGTGGTTATTTGCATTTCCCTAACAGGTGATGATGTGTTTCTTTGCTGTCCATATACGCTCCCCAGTGGCGTGTCTATTCATCTCTTCTGCCCATTTTCTGCTTGATTTGTTTTTTCTTTACTGTGGGTTTTGAGAATTCTTTGTATACTCTAGATTCTAGCTCTGTATCAGATTTGTGGTTTGCACATATTTTCTTGCAGACTACAGTTGGCCTGTAGCTTCTTCATTGTGGGTTTTCACAGGGCAAGTGGTAAATTTAGGAGTCAAGTTTATCAAGTTTTCCTTTTATGGATTGCACATTTGTTGTCAAGTCTAAGATCTCTGTGCTTAGGCTTAGATTCCAAAAATCTCCTCCCACCCCCAACATTTGTGATGATTTTACATTTTATAGTTAAGTTCATGGTCCAGTTTGAGTTAAATTTTTGTGCAGGATGTGAAATTTAGGTTGAACTTTTTTTTTTTTTTTTTTTTGCCTACACATGTCCACTTGCTCCAGCACCATTTGTTGAAAAGGTAAAGTCCTTCTTCCACCCATTTGCTTTTGGACTGTAGTTGACTCTCCAAGGTGTTGGTCTGTTTCCAGGATCTATTGTTTTTCTCTTCCACTAGTGTCACTGTCTTCATTACTGTAGCTCCATGGTAAGCCCTGATATTGTGTAGGGATTCCTCCTAACTTAGAATAGGATTAATTTAGCTATTTGAGGGCATGTGCCTTTCCATGTGCATTTCAGAATAAGCTTGTCTATGTCTACAAGAAAAATCAGTTAGAATATTGATAGGAATTGCATTAAGCCTGAAGATCAGTTTAGGGAGAAATCTTTACTATGTAAAATTTTCATGAGCATGGTATAGCTTTCCAAGTACTTGTAACTTCTTTGGTTTCTTCATCAACATTTTTGTGCTTTTCAGAAATCCTGTTCATGTTTTGTTCACAGATGTTGACAGTCATAAATGGCTTTGTGTATGTAGTATGTGCTAACTTGATATATCTGTCCCATACCAAGAATATTAATGTGACTTTACAAAACAGATATAATGACGGTGACTATTGTATTGCAAGATAAAACCACCTTGTTTTTAAAAAGCTTCACTGTAAGTTACTCTAACCCCAAAATTTTATTCACATGTAGCTTTCAGCCGCAGATCATGTATACACTGAGGATATGTGACTTTTGATCTGTTCCTGTGCAGGTGGCTATGTGTAGTCCAACACTGAATTCCCCTGGTTGGGCTGCAATGAAAGGCAGGGGATATGTCAAAGGATACAGTGCAAAGTGACCAAGTCCTCAGGCCCAGTCAGCAACTGTGTGGTTACTGTGTCTCTATAATTCTCTCTGTCATTTTCTCACACTCACAGTTCATTGAAATACCTGCTGAATTTATCAAATAAAGTCTTTATATTCCTTGAGCTTTTAAAATCCCTTATCTTTTTCTTTTATTGTAATGTCTCAGAAAGACAACCCCTTTTTCCTAAGGGGAAAAAGAAGACTACGCCCTTCACCCCACCCAGGCAGCAGAAGCAAAGCCAAACCTTTTGAGCTGGAGCACATTTGGGGCACTGGCACAGGGGGTGACAAAATTCAAGGTCCGCTGCACTGACTGAATCTTCCATGTCATCCAGGTCCTCTTCTGTCCACTCCAAAAGGTAACGCACCTGGTGGTAGACAAAAAGAGACAAACTCAAAACTCACCCTCAGCATCTTTATAAGCTATAGAACTTTAAACATAAGTGTACACACACACACACACACACACACACACACACACACACACACACCCTGTTCCCAAATCAGAGCCAACACTTCCTCAACCACCAAAGTACTTTAGAAAAGGCTGAAGCTCCCTCACGAAGATTCCAGGCTTCACCAGTGCTTAAGCCTTTCTGAATCCTCTTGATGGGGACACAGGCTAAGCCGCCATTTCTGCACGGGCTGCCTCCACTCTCCAGCGATCACATCGAGGATGTTCCCTGTCCCAACTGTCGGCGTCAAGACAGAACCCTTCCCTCCAGCCAGACATCCTCGCCCTGCCCCCCGAGTGCAGCCAGTGCCATCTCTCCCGGACCCTGCCTGTCCAACACGTCCTTGGAGTCTGGACCTCAGTCCCCTGTCTGGGGTCACAGCCGTCCCCAGCTTCTAAAGGGCCCCGCTAGTGCCTCCTCCTCTCCCCCTGCAGTGTCCTCTCACCACGTGCCCCACTAGTGCTGTACCCACAATCTGCTCCTGGACATGGGCAGGCTTCTGGCGGGCACCTCACCCCCTCCAGGAACAGGAGGCTCTAAGAGGCCGGGATGGGCTGACGGCGTGGCGGCCACCTGCCTGATACCTGCCAGGGAGGCAGAAAACTGCGCACCCAGTGCGTCATCAATGCACCCCACTGCAGGTGAACAAAAGCCCCCCACGGGCTCTAAGTGAGCTGGAGGCAGGAAACACAGGGACAGCTGTTTAAACTGAGAGCTTTTTAAAGGGCACGCCCCAACGCTCACCATTTCTAGATCTCCATCAGCCACTGCTCTTAAAAGTTTTTCTACCTTAATAAAAGAAACAAGAATGTTAGGAAAATGATTTTAAAAATAAAATAAAGCATAAAGGCAACAGCTCATCCATCCTGACTCATGGAGCTTTGACATTTAAACCCAGTCAGTGTCTCACATACCCCAAAAACTGCCAGACGGGCTCCCCGGGAGAGGGCAGTATGCGCTGCCCACCAAGGGAGGCCTCTAAAACGACACTGCCTTTTGTGTGCCAGTCAGAGGCGGGCACCAAGAAGCACACAGCATCCTGAGCGGCCAGCCGCCCGTCAGCCAAGCACATTCGACATTCGTTACCCCCCGTCTGAGGGGGCGCACCCTCCAAGACCAGCCCCAGGTCTCAGCCTCTGGAGCTGTCTTGAGGTTTTCTTTGCTGTGGTTTCACATCAAGCTAAGCTCATAGGGCCTCTAGGAGCAGGTCAGGGCATGGGGTGACGGGGGAGGAGGGGTGCGGGGTGGAGTCAGGGAGGGTTCCCACCCACGGGGGCACAGGCAAAGGACGAGTGTGGAAACAGGCCTCGAATTAGCTTCTACAAAAGGCAATGTGTGTGTGTGTGTGTGTGTGCATGTCTAATAAAATTTTGCAAGAAGTTGAGAAGAAACGATCCACGTCACGTTAGCAGGGTGGTTACGGGGTGGGCGATAGCGGGCAGAGGGTTCACTTTGTAAAATTACCTTAATTTCTAGTACTTATTACTTGCAGGTGGCTTGACTTTTATTTTGAATATTCTCTCTCGCGCTCTCTTTCTCTCTCTCTCTCTCTCTCTCTCTCACACGCACGCACGCATGCACGCACGCACACACACATGCGCACACACACCACAGAGCAAAGCACTGCTTAGGGAAGGCCATGAAGGGCAGGCAGGGTGAGAGGCGCCAGGCTCTTTCCCGGCCACTGACGTCCATCACAGGCGATGTGGCTGTCCAGCGACGGCCAGCAGGCTGGCGGGGAGGCCCCGGTCAGGCCAGGGATCTTAAACTGGCCGCCACGACGTGGGCCCACCAGTCCCCCCCCACCCCCAGAGCCTCACCTCTCTGTAGTCCTTTTTGGGCTCCTCTTGTCTGGAGCTGGCGGATGCGGAGGAGAAGCTGGAGGTGGAAGAAGCCTGACTGATGGAATCCAGGGGGCGCTGAGGGGGCTGCGCAGGGACCTGCGGCAAGGTCGCCCGACCAGAGGAGACAGCAGAGGGTCAGAGAGGAGTCCTCGGGCTCGGACAGAGCCAAGAAGCGCAGCCCTATCCACTCACCTCTGAGGACTTCTGCCTCCTCTCCACGGGCAGGTGACTGGCTTCCATTATAGACAGAATCTAGGATGAGGAGACATGAAAATACTCAACAAGACGGGTCACCAAAGCCTCGGCACCCATAACACCCTGACCGTCTGCTTAGAAGGTCACGTCACCAGTCACCCCTGGAGGGACAGAGGCCAAGGCCGGGAGTGGGTGGAGTCTCACTGGTGATGACACTGATTGTCTGGGATGCCTCTGCCACACCCATTCCTGTGTCGGAGCTCAGAGAGGCCTAGGAGCAGCGGGGCCTCCAAAGCGACTCTCCCCTGGCGCCCACCTCAGGCAGGAGCAGCTCAGGTCCGAGCCCAGAGGCAGAATCTCTTCTCAGATCTCCCTTTTCAGGGCTTTTGGTAGCAGGTACAGTGGCCGAGGAGCCCTCAGCTCCTCACGGGCATCTCCCGGCCAAGGGCAGCACCAGCTGGTCCTGCAGGTCTGGCCGCTGCGGAGCGGACCTCACTGAAGGCACAGGCGGTGCGGCTGAGGCCCCTGCGGTCGCGGCACAGATCCCCACCTCAAAAACCGCTTCTGTGGGTCTTATGTTAAGTTCTCTGCACACATAAAAAACCAGCAATAATAAGAGGGTGGGAGAGAACTTTTGGAGGCAGAGGACATGTTTCTGGCACAGATCGGGCCGATGGTCTCGTGGGTGTGCATGCATCTCCAGACTCCTCCGCTGCACACATTCAGCACGCACGGCTTCCTGCGTGTCGATCCCAGCTCAGTCAAGAGGCTTTAAAAATCAACAAAAAATGGGCCTCCTGGTGGCGCAGGGGTTAAGTCTCTGCACTATCAAGCTCTCTCCAGCCACTGGGGCACGAGTCCCATCCCCAGCCAGGGAGCCTCCCACATGGTGCAGCAGACCTCTCCTGTCTCCCCGTTGCTCCCCTCAGCAGTGTTTATCAGTGGATCCGCCTGTTCTGCTCTGTTCTACTCTGTGTCTGGTGAATCTTCTCACCCCTGCACCTCTGGCCTACAGGCCAGTTCTTGTATGCATAAAAAAATAAAAAATCGGGGCCTCCCCTGTGGTGCAGCGGTTAAGCGCTACGCTGTGGAGCTGTTGGCAGCGCGACATGAGTTCGACGCCCGGCCGGGGAGAATCCCACATGGCACGGCAGACCTCTCCTGCCTCGCCCGCTGCTCCCCTCAGCAGTGTATTTCTGATCTGCCTGTTCTGCTCCCCACTCTGTCTCTGGTGAGCCTCTTGCCGCCCCACGCCTCTGGCCTGTACCCCAGCTTGTATGTATAAATAAAAAATAAATCTTAAAAAAAATCTTTAAAAAGAAATCAACAAAATTGTGCTTCTCTAGCATGAACAAGCTGAAAGAACGGCCCAGAAGAGAGTCAGAGATGGTGGGAGGGTTTAAGACATCTGGAGGCCACCACGGATCAAGGACGGCGTATGTGAGCCCCAAGAGGGAGATGCTCTGACTCGGGTGTCCACTGCCTGTGACAGGCGCTCCTGAGGCCAATGGCTCGGACACGCTTCTCCGAGAGCAGCCCTGGAAGCAGAGCTGCTGCTGGGAGACGGGGTACAAGGAACCAGCCACGGCACGTCCCTGGCTCCCCACCCCTGAGGAGGGGAGCACTTTTACCACGTGGTGCCAAAAACTCTTCCAGAAATTACTTGTTACTTCATTAACAACTCACTTGTGAAAGAAACGATAGCCAGTGAAGCGCGACGTTGGCTAAATGAGAATGAGGTTTTTAGGCGTGTGGGAGGAAGTAACAGGAAAATGGAGCCCAGCAGCCGCTGGTCCGGTGCCTCCCCTCGGCCCGCCACCTTTGGGTCAGAGCCTCAGTCCTGTCTCCACCCCTCCATTTGCTCACTCAGAAGCCGGGGCCAACTCTGCTGGGAGTTTCAGTAAGACCGAAAATAACATAAATAAGTCAAGCCCATTAACAGCCAGGCCCCAAATGCAGCGGAGAGGGAGCAGGCCAAGTTCCGTCGTCAGGCGCTAATGCACAGCGGCCCGCCGCTGCCAAGACCTAAGCTGTGCACATTGCTTCTTTTTTAAAGTCACATGGCTGCTCCAGGAAGAAAAAGCTACCTTTGAGTTTAATGCACAGTTGAGGGGCGTCTCTTTCAGTCGATTCTGGATGTCTGTGGGTGCTCCATTTTGCAGCAACGTCTCTATGATGCCTTGGTACCCCCACCGTGCAGCTATGTGAAGGGGGGTGTCTCCTTTCTCGTTGCCCATGTCCAGTCGGCACGATTGCACGTCATAGTAGACCAGCGCCTTCACACACTGCAAAGGAAATGGGAAACCCTGAGCCATGCGCCCCCACTAGATTGTGGTGCCGTTCCCCAAGCCAATGTGCAGTCAGAGCTGGACCGCAAGCTTCCTTAAGGTTACTTGGCCAGGACACATAAGTTTTGGCAGAAGAATCCCAGTGGCGATCAATGAGAAAAGGTGGAGTGAAATTGTGATGGCGCCATGTGCAGGAGCCACTACAGCGGGCCTGGGGCTGCCCTCCCCGAAGGCTGCTGGCACCCACTGTCCTTGGGGACTTAGACCTGGGGAGTGTTCCCCTCATCCCCTCACTGGAAGGTGGCTCACTTGCCTGAACTCTTTGTACAATGAGGTTTATGTGAATACCTGCTCTCCTGCTGAAGGCGGGGACTGTGGCATATGCCAGGCACAGGGTGTGATGTGACCAGCGTCCTCTAAGAATCTTGGGCCCTGAGTCCCTAATGAGCTTCCCTGGCAGAAAACACTTCCAAAGTGTCGTTACAACTCATTGCCAAGGGAGTAAGCACGTCCCCTCCGTCTCCACTGGGCAAGGACTCCTTGAAGCTTGTGCCTGGTGTCCTCTAGGTCAGATGTGCCCTTTTGCTGGGAGTCCTCTCACTGTAGTAAGTCAGAGCTGTGAGTGCGACCACATGCAGAGTCCTGGGAGCCCCCACGCATAACACAAAAGCTAGATTATCAGGAAGCTATTAAGAATGGGCTAGATCAGGGGCCTCCCTGGTGGCGCAGTGGTTAAGCGCTGTGCTGTGGAACTGTTGGCAGTGGCGACACGAGTTCGATGCCCTGCCAGGGAGATTCCCACAGGGCGCAGCAGACCTCTCCTCTCTCGCCCGCTGCTCCCCTTAGCAGTGTATATCCGTCAATCTGCCTGTGCTGCTCCCCGCTCTGTCTCTGGTGAACCCTCTCGTCACCCCATGCGTTTGGGCTGTACCCCAGTTTGTATGCATAAATAAATAAATCTTAAAAAAAAAAAAAAGAATGGGCTAGATCAGGCCCCCCTGGTTGCCTAGGGGTTAAGTCTGAGCGCTATCACTGCTGCGGCCTGAGTTTGATCCCCGGCCAGGGAGCTTCCCACATGGCGCACCAGACCTCTCCTGCCTCGCCCGCTGCTCCCCTCAGCAGTGGGTTTCAGTAGATCTACCTGTTCTGCTCCCCACTCTGTCTCTGGTGAATCCTCTTACCCTCTGCACCTCTAGCCTGCACCCTAGCTCTTGTATGCATAAATAAATAAATCTTTTTAAAAAAAAAGGGCTAGCTCTGCATTTACTAACCTAGAGGATTCCCGTGATGTACTTGTTCAGTTAGGAGAGCTAGTTGCTTAAAAATGTATATGGTGTGACCCCATGTCTGCACATCAACCACAAGCCCAGCCTCCACCCTTGGCGTATATAAACCTACCTGTAAATATTATGAATGGGAGGAAGAGAGAATACGGTGGGGGGAGGAAATCGCATGCATGCACACACATACACTATTAAATATGACGTGAAAATAGGAATTATAAAATCCCTTGGTGTTATTGTAAAAATGCAAAAACAGAGCAGTTAGTGGTGATAAATGAAAATATTGAATTTTAGGATAATGGGTAATTAGTTTTAGGTGTCTTTTCTTTTGCTATAGCATATGCAATAAGTTTTAAATTTTTTAAATGGAAACTATTCTAGGCCAATTGTTCTAATAATTACCAACAAACATGTTAAACTAGCTGGGGACCCACACGCTCCACGGACAGGAAAGGATAAAGCCACACCGGGCACAATAGGTGCCACTCACGTCCTCGTGCCCGTAGGTGCAGGCCAGATGCAGCGGGGTGTTGCCGTTGTTATCTGGCACCTGGGTGCCTGCCTTGTAGTGCAGCAGCAGCAGCTTCCAAGGGGGAGAGAGAGAGAGAGAGAGAGAGAGCAGTGAATACCCACAAACCCTGAGCATAGGCACAAGCTCCCCTCAGGAAACATGGCCTGGAGGAGTCTCACGGGGGTCAGGGGGGCACCTCTTTCATTTTCCCTCATATGCTCCTACAGTGAAAAGGAAATCGCCATGCTCATCCTTCCTTTACAGAAAGGTTAGAGATTTAAAAGTCCACAGCCCCACCCTTCTACCCAAAAGTTATGGGGCCATTTCAAATCTAGACCTGGGAGTCTGTCAAGTGGACCCACAGGGAGGGCCCCGGACACCGCCCTTCCTGAGCTGTGGCGGGGACAGGGGGCTGGAGCTCTAGGTCAGCACAGCCGTGAAGGCAGAAGGTGGAGGCGAGCTCAGCCGAGGGCCCGAGCGGGGATGGCGCCGCTCACCGTCACGCTCTGGTAGCCCTTCTGACACGCGAGGTGGAGCGGTGTCGAGCCGTGATAGTCCGTGGCGTTCACCACCGCGCCTTTGGAGACCAGCAGGTCAATGAGGGATGCCTGCCCTGCAGAACAGAAGAGCTTCATGACAGAGAAGGGGAGGGAAGGGGCTTTCCAAACCCCAAAGGCGAGACCGGGTTAGTTTTGCCGCTTAGTCCCTGGACGTGAGACATGCCCAGAGCAGTTTTCTGAGAGGGCCCAGAGCTAACATCAAGTACGAGCGCAGGTTCAGAGCACTGCGAGGCGGCCCGTGGAGGGACCAGGCTCCAGCCCACCTCTCAGCAAGGTAGAAAAGAGCTTTAGACAGGACAGAACATTCCACGGTTTCAATTTGTAAGATAGAAAAGGTGCAATCATTGAAAAACACGAATGAGGAGAAATGGAAAGCATAGTACGTAACAGTGGGAGCCCCACAATAGCACGTACTTTACGCTCACACACACGCACAGATGTGGAAATTCGAGACACTTGAGCCTTCCCTAGCTGGCCTGTGTGCCGGGGGTGAGAGTGGGCACACATGCTCACCAGGGGGAGCAGCCCAGCGAGGCCTGAGAAACGCTTGCTGCTCTGCCCTTCCAGAGAAGCCCGTGGGGTGTCCCTCCCACACCCCGACCCCACTGGCCCCAGACAGGCCTCCAATGGGCCACCCTTGGCTCCATTCCTTTACCGTGACAGTCCAGAGGCCGAGCCCAGACCACGTACCACAGAGGGCAGCCACGTGGAGCGGTGTATGACCCCGGTCATCTCTGGAGAATGGAGTGACAACCGAGGGGTCATTCAACCTCCTACAAGAGAGAAGACACAGAAAAGTGGGCCCCAGGAACAGCACGGCACAGCCTCTCCCTGGCCAGGCTGGGACCGGGGCAGTCACGGGGTGTGGCCCAAGCCAGGCCCTGCCCCATCTCCCAGGGAGTGACAGACCTCTACTTCCGGCTTATTCCCTGGCCGGCATACTAGGAGGCATTTTTCAGTGTGAGGGGTCCCTGGTCCTGCTTGACACCAGCAAAGCGGCCTGACAAGGACAAGGGTTGCCGACTGTCCTCCGTCCGAACACCCCTGAGGCTGAGGCAGGCCCTCTACCCTCCTCAGCCAGTGATGCGCCCGGGATTTTTACCACCTTCCCCCCACCCCGTCTGCAGAGGTCGCTGTCGCACTTTACAGCAGAGGAAGCTGAGTGCAGTGAGGAAAAGCTCCTTATTCAGAGCCACCAGGCAGACAAGAGGAAGGCCTGGCCCGGGGCCTCGTCTCCCGCCTCCCAGCAAGACCCCAGGGACCTGCTTACCCGGAGACCAGCTTCTCGCAGCTGTCACAGAAGCACAGAGGGTGGCACATCTTCTGGACGGCATCCCTGTCTTCCTCTCCTTGGCTCAGGAGTCTTTCCACTTCCTTCTGGTTACCTGATGCGATGTGCTGAGGAGACAGACGTCAAGGGTATGTGGGTGTGAAGGAACTACTTGCTTTTTACAAGGTGTGAGCTGTTGAGGGTCTTTACAGTGCGTGTCTCAATGGAATGAATCGCTCTCTGGGATTTGCCTCGATGAACCCAGTTGGAGGGGGAAACAAGATCGGGAGGTCGGGCGATCGCCAGCTGGGGCTTCCTTCACCACACGACTCTTCTTATTTTTTGCAAATGTTAGAAAGTTTCCAAGTTTAGGAAAACAACATGGCAAAATCCCCAGGGCAGCAGTGGTAGGAGGGGCAACACATTCTGAACCCCCCATGTGGGTTTTCACACCTCAGGAGAACAAGCCTCGGCCCCGCCCTGTCACAGTTTAACAGTCTTAGTTTGGGGAGAAGGAAACAGCTGCAGTTAGCGGGTGACCCCATCAATAGACCAACCTGTAGGGCCCACCCCCTATGGTCCCCGGCTGTGCTCCCCTCGGGGAATGAGATGTTTTGGGGAGCACGTCTTCCAAGGAGGCTCTCTGTGGACCCCACTACAGCCTGGGAAGCCTGCAAGCATCGGCAGGCACCCCAGGAGCCTCACCGTCTCCCAGCCCCACAGGGCGCCTCGCTGGCCTCCAGCAGTGGGTCAGTCTGAGCGGGGAGCTCAAATGTGTGGTCCCCCATCACACTACCAGCAGCGCTGCACCCCCAGCCCAGTGCATAGATGCCCCAGAGACACGGGGCTCCTGAATGAAGCCAGAGGAGCCCCGCTCTGGCCTCTCAGCTGGCCCTGAAGGACACGCTGAATTTCTCCAAATGGAGAGAAGACGGCCTAGCTGGAGGGTTCAGTGTCCAGCACCCCTGGTGTGCCATCCGGTGCAGCGACTGCCCAGCACACAGCGGGGAGGCGGGCGGAAGTGCCGATGAGACCTCAGTGTCCCCGCCGCGCGCTCTGACTGGGCAGGAGACGAAGGTCAGCGCGACTACACAGACCACTCTGTGAGTTCTGTGTAGACACCAGAGGCTCCAAAAGAGGAGGTGCCCTCACACACCTGTGTCCACAGACCTCAGGGCGCCTTACCTTGAACAGGCAGTCGATGGGCGTGGACGTCATCTGAGACAGTAAACTCATCCTCTGCTTAAGGACCAGTCTGTCGCCCGGCCCCTCAGACTCCTGCAGGAAAAAGGAACAATGCGCTTTGTCACAAAGATGTCAGCGCGGGTCCCGCAAAACAGACTCCAGGAACCATCCTTGCCGCTTCCCCAGAGCAGAGTCAGCAGCCCCGCCACTCTCACTGGCTCCCTCAGAGCAGACCCTAGGCAGGCTGGGAGAGCTCCCAGCTGTCCGTCTGGGACGTGGCAGCTCTGCTGCTGGTTTCTGGTGGGGCCTGGGGAGCAGCAGCAGTCCTGCCATGCGCGTGTGGAATGTGTCACCTCTGAGTGTGGAATGTAGCATCTCCCTCCAGAGGGGAGCCCGGGACCCTGGCTGCCTCCTCCTTGCAGACGCCTGTCCTAATTCCGACATGCCTCATCCCCTGCCATTTTCTCTGTGCCTACAGACAGGAAAATCACCTAATGGCCTGGTCTATACTTTCCGTTGTCACCCAGCATGAGAGAAGGGTTCTGGCTTTTTGAAGAAACTTAATAAGACATCAGACTGGCCCAAAGTCCAATTAAGAAACTGGGGTCCAGTTCTAATAAACCTGTCCTTTTAAAAAGTGAAAAAGAAAAAAAGGATATGGCAGGTAATGTTTACCTGGATAGAAGTATCGAGAGATGTATCCTTATTTTACAAAATAATTTCTATAGACACCTCAGTGCTCACTTGGGCACCTGCAGTGAATATGTGTAATGACAAATTAACTTCCTCAGAAAAGAAATCTTGGTGGGAGGTAAAGGGATGTTTCCCTGTCAGCTGCTGCCAAAAGAACTCAGCAAACCCTGACAGAACTGTGAGACAGGGCTTTCTCCACATCCCTTAAACTCTGGCCTAATGGTCCACCAGAGAGAGATGTGGAGGCCTTCACACCAGCTGCCCTGCAAGGGCTAACTTGGCAAACAAACCCCAACACCTCAAAGTGAGGTTCGTTTTTGATCCCAGCTGCTATCAACAGCTCCAACGACCTGTTTTCCTCAGAGACCACAGAGAAGTAGCTTAGGGTCAGAGGAAGACAGAGACACTGTTGTCAGGTGAGTGTGGGGCTCTAGCTCAGGCTATTTGAAGGCTATATGAAGACAGGCAGGTGTTTCAAGGCCGACTCGTCAGGGAAGAAGGAACTAAGGAGAGACAGCACGTGGGCTAAGTCCTGTGTGGGAAAGGGGTGATGTTAGTGGGAACCCCATAAAGTGAGAAAGCCCAGAAGCCTGCTAAGTGGGAGCAGAGAAGGCACAGGTTCTTTTAGAGTGGGCCCCATGGTTGGTTTTGTTTTGTTTATTTGTTTTGGTCCTCAATTAGTAAAACTAGAGTCACCCCAGTAATGTTTATTTTCAAAAGGCTAACGTGTTCCCTTATGAAAATGCCTAAGAAGGAAGGAGGTCATCTCAAGTTCGATTATACCTCCAGGAGCAAATGCCTTTGAAACTACATTATAGGATATAAAAAAATCAATAGTGAAATAGAACTTGAAAAGAGATACACAAAAATTTTACAATGTCAGATGTACTTTGATGAATATTTAGACCTTAATGCTTTCCAGAACCCTCACGCACAGCGTGGAGACACGCCTAGGCAGCAGCCTCGCAGGGTCCTAGACGGAACTTCCTTCTGAAAAGAAACCTGCTGACAGCTCAGGCAGAGGCAGAGGCAGAGGCAGAGGCAGGGAATCCCAACTCAGAAGACTGGAAGCCACAGAGGTGAAGCCCACTTCTCTGGCCTGACTGCCCAAGACCCAAGGGATGGGTGGCACAGCCACCCAGAGGAGTAGACACTCCTTGTGCCAAGGCCTGAAGGGGCCAACCACCCCCCATCAGGCAGAAGGACCAACACCACCGCCAAGGACACACTGGGTTGTGTCCCTCCCTGGCCTCCCACGCTGTCATCCATGGGGACGCAGGATGACCAGGACACATAGATATTAGCAGATACTAGTCTCCCAATGAGCGGAAAGCAACAATAACTCTATTCTTTTAGGGAAAAACAGTACAATGCTATCATTTCAAAGAAGTGAACATGGAGAGGGAAGAGACTGGAAAATACACAAATGTGTGAAGAATGAATGAATTCAGAGGAACGGCTTTTACCCACCAGCGCCGGTCTGGACAGGTAAGTGCTTTCCCGGCTATTTTAAATTATCACAACTTGGTGAGATTCTAATATCAGTACAAAAGCAAGATCAGGTGAGTGTTCCACCCTCAGGATGCTTGGTTTGTAACACAGAAATCTCCTTACTTTATGTCTCAATTTTGTGATTTCTGGGCTTCTTGCTGGTTGGTATATAGCGTAACAGGCCTGGCTTAAGAGTCTCACCAGTCACAGAGAGACACAACCCCACCCCAGTGCCAAGCCCACCTATCCACCAAGAAAATAATAATGAGGTCTGCAGTCCTAAAATTGCATACGCGAATAATCTCATCTCTGCCTCTCGGCAGATTCACTGCTTCTAGCTTCTGCCCATGTGCTAGGACGAGGAGGATTAATGAAGCAGGATATTAACACCGCAAGTCCAACAATAATCTGTCGACTGTCATCATCAACTGGGTGCCAAGTGTTTAGTCAGCCGGGAGGTTGTCAAGCCTCACGGCCCTCAAACAGTAGAAGCCCCATCCCCAGGAGACCGCTTGAGAGCCCCTGCCCTACCAAGCAAACTCAGACCCATATCAAATGTGCCACAAGGCCCACACGACAGGCCGGGGCAGGAGATCTTACCGGCGGTTTAACAGAGAGGCTTCCTTGCCGGATGTATTCAATTGCAGCCTCGATGGAGGTCAGGCAGTATCCCAGTTCATCTTTTGCTGAGCTGCTGAATCTGAAGTTTTTGATATAACTCAAATTTGCCATCCTAACAAAAGAGGAAAGAATGTTTTCTTGGGCCTCCCTGGTGGTACAATGGGTTAAGTCTCAGCCTATGAAACTATCCAGAGGCACTGCAGCACGAGTTCGATCCCCGGCCAGGGAGCTTCCCACAGGGCACAGCAGACCTCTCCTGCCTTGCCCACTGCTCCCCTCAACAGTGTACTTTAATCAATCTGCCTGTTCTGCTCCCCGCTCTGTGTCTGGTAAACTCTCTCACCCCCCACACCTCTGGCCTACACCCCAACTTGTATGAATAAATAAATAAATCTTTAAAAAAAAAAAAGAAGAATGTCTTCTTGTGCTGTACACAATGGACGCCCCTGTAGAAACGGTGCTATTGGCTTGGGGACTGATGTCAGTTAGCTCTGGGGAATTGCCTGCTAGGCCAGCACCTCTACTGAGAGTGTGTGCAATTAGGAAAATAAGTCGAACTACTTGCTACTTTCCTGGAATAGGTTAGTTCTGGGAAAGCTGATTATTGTAAAGTGAGCTGTGGGCTCCTGTGGGGGCGGGCTCTCCTCTGGGGCCAGACAGAGCTGACTCCAGCTTCCTGCTCAGCCACTGACTAGTGCATGTTCCAGAACGAGCACAATAAACACTCTGGACCTCAGTTTCCCCATTGTACATGAAATGATAACCACTTACAGAAAGAAGGGAGAGCGGGCACAGCCCCTGGCTCATGAGAGGTGTTCGATTTCTTCTAAAACCACCACTGTACAGTGCTGCCAATTTAAAGCAGTATTTTAATGATGACAAAAAATATTACCAGTTAGGGATCTCTGTTTTCACAAGCAAATACAACAGGACTGACAGCAGATCATCAGCGCACATGGTCTCCAAGTTAACTGCAAGGGGAAATACACGTTCAAAGCTATCCTGAGGCTCCAGTGGACCCAACAAGCCCGTCTGTTCCCCCCACCACCCAACCCACAAAACCACAAGCCAGTAAGATTGCACAGCAGGGAAAAATTCAAGTGCACAGTTTCCTTTACAGTGCCCTGCATACAGGTCAGGTTCAAGGAGAAAATGAAGGCCTGGCACCCTGGGAGCTTGTGCAAAAGCAGGAAATGCCAGGCAGGTCACCCCTCGCCAACTTCCTGAGTGGGAGGCCAGAGGTCATGGACACAAAGAAAGGGGTGCCCAGGGCCCCAGCAACCCCTTTTCGTTCTGACATCATGTTCGTTTGAGACACTGCAGAGGCTAATGCTGGCATGTCGCTTGCCTTTTTATTTTTCCCTTTGCAACTTTAAGTAACCCATTTACACATTTAAAAATTCAAGTAGGGGCCTCCCCGGTGGCGCAGCGGTTAAGCACTGCGCTGTGGAGCTGTCGGCAGCAGCGACGCGAGTTCAACGCCCGGCCGGGGAGATTCCCACATGGCGCGGCAGACCTCTCCTGCCTCGCCCGCTGCTCCCCTCAGCAGTGTGTTTCTGATCTGCCTGTTCTGCTCCCTGCTCTGTCTCTGGTGAACCCTCTCGCCGCCCCACAGCTCTGGCTTGTACCCCAGCTTGTATGTATAAATAAAAAATAAATCTTTAAAAAAATAAAAAATAGGGCCTCCCTGGTGGCGCAGCGGTTAAGCGCTGCGCTGTGGAGCTGTCGGCAGCGGCGACGCGAGTTCGACGCCCGGCCAGCGAGAATCCCACATGGTGGGGCAGACCTCTCCTGCCTTGCCCGCTGCTCCCCTCAGCAGTGTATTTCTGATCTGCCTGTTCTGCTACCCACTCTGTCTCTGGTGAACCCTCTCGCCGCCCCACACCTCTGGCCTGTACCCCAGCTTGTATGTATAAATAAAAAATAAATCTTTAAAAAAATAAAAAATAAAAAAAATAAAAATAAAAAAAAAAATAAAAATTCAAGTAGCACCAAAGACCAAACCATGACTGTCCCTCCATCCCTGCCACCCGGTCTCTTTCCCAGAGGCTCCTGCTACTGCATCTCACACATCTTTCCAGACACAAACTCACCGTCACATATCCCGACAAACAGCCCACCCCTCTTTCTGTTCTGTGGGGTGCACACAAGGTATACTCCAGCTTATTTCCTGTGCTCTGATGGCCCCCCCAGTCGACACATACAGATCTGTCTCCTCATTGCTTTGGGCTTTGTTTTCTCTTTTCTCATGGAAAATTTTTAAGATATGCAAATTAGAGACGAGGCTAATGAACAGAGTAAGCCCCATGGAGCCATCAGTTTGGCTCATGTTTGAGGCCGGTGCTTCTCCCTTATGATTTTCTGTCCCTAATCACGCCTAACATCACCAGGCACCTCTGCAGGACAGACTGTGGGGTACTCACACTGGAAGGTTCTCTGCCCACCGGCCCCTCTGAGGACCCCTAAGACAGCATTGCTCCACGACAAGCCTTGCCATTGGACACCTGGACCCCCTGCCAGCTTCCTTCCCCAGCACAAACCTCTCTGGCTGGGAGACTGCGTGATGAGCTGCACGACCTTCCACACGCAAACCAGCTTCTGCTGTGGAGATGTGCACTTGTTCAGCTGGGCCAGTTCTCTCTTGGCACGAGGTATGTTGAAGCTGCAACATAATTTGGAAGGTGACAGTGGTATGAGGGCCCTTCCTCCTGGATCTGATAACACACCTCGGATACATGTTGCTTAAACCACAAGAAAGGAGAAACAAGAACAGAAACCCAGAAGTTATCTGACTCAAGTGTGTGGCCAAACAGCACCATCGAGGTCCCGTTCAGGCTGCGTGGGTTAGAGCTACACTGGCAAATCAGAAGGAAAAAGATTTAAACCCTTACCCCCAGGGTGAAATAGCTCAGAGGGGAAAAAAATTAAACACAAACATTTGAGACATCTTTGCACCCTAATGAAACCTGAATTAAGGATTAAAAAGGAGGGCCTCCCTGGTGATGCCACGGGTTAAGTCTCAGCACTATGGAGCTATCGGCAGTCACTGCAGCACGAGTTCAATCCCCAGCCAGGGAGCTTCCCATAGGGCACAGCAGACCTCTCCTGCCTCCCCGCTGCTCCCCTCAGCAGTGTACTTCAGTAGATCTGCCTGTTCTGCTCCCACTCTGTCTCTGATGAATCCTCTCACCACCCCACACCTCTGGCCTACACCCCAGTTCTTGCATGCATAAATAAATAAATCTAAAAAAAAAAAAAAGATTAAAAAGGACATGCTTCCATGGCAGTCCTCCAAACCGGCGGGTGGCATCATTAGACATGACCCACCTGGGCCTGAGACCACTCTGCAGGGCCCAGTCCTTGTAGCGCCCCCTGCTGGCCTGCTGGCAACAGACAGCTACAAAACAGCGGTCTGCCAACTTCCGCCCTTCACCTTTGGTCACAGGTAACTGCATGCTCCTCAGTCCAAATCACCTGAGGACACCGAGTTGCTGCAGCAGCCCACCCCCTTACCTGAACTCAGGTTTCACGCCAATATCTTTCTGCTGAAGATCTTGAAGGCTTCTTGTGATTTTGTTAAAGGCGGCATCCTAACAAGAGATTTTAACAGAGCTTCAAATTTCGGAAAAGGCACCAAGCAAAGGTTTCCACTGTGAGCGATGCTGACTGGGACCTACCTCGCTTGCCTCCATGGTCCCCACATATTTAAAGACTAGATCGTAGATACCGTGATGGACGTACATCTGTAATCAGCAGGGACCAGTTCAGCGAGGAGCCAGGCCACAGGGAAGCCCGCCCGCCACGCCCCTGGCAGCCTTACCTCCACAGCCTGCTTCATCAGGTTCATCTGGGCCTCCTGCTTGGCAAGCATTTTCTAGAGGACAGAAAAGCACGGTTAAAGAGCTCGGGTCTGCGCCTGGGCAGATGGCAATTCTCTTTGGCAAGTCCGGCTGCTCACCAGGTGCGAGTCCCTCAGGAGCTGCTGCAGGCATTTGGTGTAGAGGGCATTCACGGAGTCCTGGCAACACAAAGCAGACAGGTGACGCCCACTGTGGAGGCCGTGACACAAAAACCAGGACGCACCCCCAGGCGTGGGCAACATCTCACCAAATACACATCCTGGGGCAGAAGCTTGGAGGGCTAAAGGCCTCCCTGGTGGCACAAGGGGTTAAGTCTCAGCACTACGAAGTTGTCAGCAGCCACTCTGGCATGAGTTCGATTCCTGGCCAGGGAGCTGACCTACATGGCACAGCAGACCTCTCCTGTCTCGCCCTCTGCTCCCCTCAGCAGCGTGCTTCAGTGGATCTGCCTGTTCTGCCTCCCACTCTGTCTCTGGTGAATCCTCTCACCCCCCGTACCTCTGGCCTACACCCCAGTTCTTGTATGCATAAATAAATCTTTAAAAAAAAAATGAAAGAAATCTCACCAAATCAATGAAGAGACTTCTTTGAACTTTTTTAACGGTATATAGACATTAAAGGTATGGAAAAAAATTCCTTCTCCTTGGGGTTAACATAGATAACGATATTCATTTTTACACTTTGCCACAATTTGCAAGTTTTCTACCATGACTTACACTACTTTCATAGCTAGAGAGAAATATTTCAATAAAACTTCCCACAGCGGGGGCAGCATAATTTCAGAGTGAACTGAGAGGGACCCCGTGCTCAGAACTGGCCCAGGGCAGAGAAGAACACAGCTACTGACTATGTGGTGCCGGAGGCTCTTTCTTTCACATTCCCTGAATGTTCGCTGGAAAGAGGCGATGTTCCTGTCAAATCTCTCTGCGTATCTTCCCAAAAACTCTCTCACATCTTCGATGGTTTTCAGGGAAAAGGGATCTGAGGGTGTGGAAGGTTCTTCTGAAAAAGAGACAGAGGGTCAGGCTGGCTGAAGCCTTCCCTGTTTCCCCGGGTGGGGGCGGGGGTGCCACAGCCTCTGTCCTGCCCCCACAGGGCAGTTTTCCAGGGAGGAGGGGGATGACCTCATTTGGGAATATTGCCCAAAGCAGCCTGGACCCTGGACCAGGGTCCAGAGAGCCTAGTCCTCATGAAGCCTTTTCCAAGGACCAAACCAGATTCGGGACCATGGGCATAACCTGTGAGGACCTCATAAAAAACTGCCTGTTTTTCTTGACAGGAAAAGCATCGGGCTGTATTTGGTACATTAATTGTTATCTCAAGTTCCTGGAGCGCCGAAGGTGAACATGAGCAGCGAGACCTCAAAGAAGCAGCAGGGCTGGGTGGGGAATGACGCTCTACGGGCTGGCCCTAGAGACAAGCCAGGGCTACCACCGCACAACTCCAGGGGGCGACATTCACATGGAGGTGCCTCCTGGAATTGTGCAGTACCCAAGCTGTGCAAACCCACACAGTAGCCCCTGTCCCCCTCTCCTTAGCCCGGGAGGCTCTGCTTGACTGCAAACAGTGACGCAGGTTTGCAGTGGGTTCCTGAGTATTTTCTGGGAGGTTTGGGGCAGAAGGAAGTTCCACAGACACATTTCTCCAAACCAGGAGAAAGGGGCTTTCTCCCAGAATACCTGAGCTCTCTCTCTTCTCCAGAGGGTGGGCTATGCACAGTATACTGAAGCTTTCTTCTTTTTCATTGTAGAAAGTTTCTTCAAAGAGGATGGGCACGGAGAGCAGACAGGGGAAACCAGCTCCTAATTTAATCCTGTTTCCTTGTATAAAGACATCCTGGAACAAGAGAATCAATGCTGCATCAGCAGCCGCTTGGGACCTCAAGCCCCTCAGCCCGGCCCCCAAAACAAAATTCACCCACCCTGCCCGCCTTCGACCAATGTGGGTGTGGGGGCACAAGCCCTCTTCTGCCTTGCTTTTCGCTTCTACCATGTTTTCTTTCCTCTTTGGTCACCCTGCAGCTGTGGCTACATAGTACCCCTGTGAGAGTTCTTTTACCTACAAATCAGAAACTTAGGTTTAAGACTATTTCAAAAGAAACATTTTTTAAAAAATTAAGAATTCACCCCTGATGTCCCATTTGTGTCCAAGACCCTAATGAGCTCTGAAGGACAATGGGATAAAATAAAACAGCTCATCTAGGGCCTTCCCGGTGGTGCAAGAGGTGAAGTCTGAGCACTATAAAGCTATCAGCAGCCACTGCAGCATGAGTTCGATCCCCAACCAGGGAGCTTCCCACATGGCGCAGCAGACCTCTGCTGTCTCCCTGCTGTTCCCCTTAGCAGTGTACTTCAGTAGATCCGCCTGTTCTGCTCCCCACTCTGTCTCTGAGGAATACTCTGACACCACGCCCCCACCCCACCTCTGGCCTGCACCCCAGCTCTTGTATGCATAAATAAATCTTTTAAAAAAACAGCTCATATATCAGTTGAGGTATCCCAGGGGCTCCCCAACTCACCAGAAGCCCAGGCTGAGGGAGTAATGCACCCCCTCACTCCAAGCTGTAGCCAGGACCCTGCTCACTCAGCCACTCCTCAGAGGCAGGTCCCCCACCTCCGAGCTGCTGTGTGCATGTCAAGCCATCATGGAACATTGATGTGAGAGGCCTTCCCCACTACATACAGTAGCCGGTAACTGTGGCTGACCCACAAAGAGACAAATACCTTTCCATTCAGGGTCTGGAAATGTTCTTCCACTGGTATCAAAATGTAGGACTCAAACTGGCAAGTCGGCTGCACGGTGCTGGACAGGCTTCCTCTGCAGGGCACTAAGACCTGGGGAGAAATAACAGGGTGAGCCTGGAGAGACTGAGGCAGAACCAGATGGACGCAAAGACGCACCACTGGGGGCAGTGGAGACCCGGCCGCAGAGAGAAGGCCTGCCATCCAAAGTGATGGACAGTGCTCCCACCCCAAGCAGACGGAGAAGGGGAGAAGGGGGGACAAGTCCTCTTGGAGCAACCCACCCCTGCACACTGGCAGCTTGTGGCCACCACCCTGAGCCACCCCCACAACGAGCACCCCCCTCTACCCTCAGCAGGCTCAGGAAGGGCTCCGGGCGAAGAAAGAAAAGACAGTATGGAAAGCACAGGACGCTGAACCTGAGAAGCCCACGTGATCCCACCGCCCAAAACATTAACGCTGTCTGAGGAGAGTTTCCTTCCCAGCTCTTCCTACACTTTTTTTTTTTCTTTTAAGCCTAACTGTAGTCATAGTTTGGAAAAACACAATGAAAGTGACAGGAACAGTTTGCCTGCAGGCCGCTGCTGCCACCAGAGATTTCTTGGAGTGCCAGACTCTCAGCAGGGCAGGCTCAATCTGAAACATGAGTTTTGGTCCGACCGTGGCCACCACAAAGACCGGACCTCTGCTTCGGAGCTCAAAGCAGTGTGGGCAGGGCTCAGCTCTCACCCCGCCTCTTTCCTGGCACCGGGACCCAGGTCTAGGAGGAACCCCTCAGCCTCAAGTGCACCTGGCAGGGAGATGAGCGGGGTGGGGGGCGTCCCTCAGAGCCCCGTGTGCTCGCGTGAAGGCCTGGGCTGCCCTCCCAGACCCATGCTTCCCAGGGCTGCGGCGGGCGCACTGCCCACAGAGCCAGGCACACTGACACTCACTGCCCATAGACCAGTCCCTTGATGGGGCAGAGCTCATGTTCTGAGAAGCGATGGTCCTTTCCCATGTCTCCCTGCATGGTGAAACCAACATAAGCCCCGGGGCTCAGTGGTCCTCAGAGAGCTGAGCGAAGCGTCCAGGCCGAGCTCACTCCATCAGAAAACCACCCTTCAGGGAGCTGACTCCAGCCGGCGCAGAGACATAAAGCACCTCTCGGGCCCCTCCAAAGTGAAGAATGTCTCAAAGGGAAAACTAAAAGCCCCTCTGCTTCAGGGAACGCCATAGAATACAGCAGAGAGAAAGTTCGCATGAACCAGCCATGAAGCTTGAGAAAAGCGATCAGAATCAGCTTTTAGCGCACGGGCCTGATCAGACCCTGAGGGCACCAGAGTGCCCAAGCGAGAGAGAGGCTGCCACTGTGGGGATAGCACCCACATTCCAGCGGTGGCTGGCTGGAGGCAGGGTGGACGGTGAGGGGGCTTGTCCTCCAAACAGAAAAGTGGAAGGGTGTGCCAGGGCTACCCACACCCAGCTCATGACGCAAGCACGAACAACTGCAGACAATCTGCCGTGTGTCTGCATTTAGCAGCAAGAAGAGGTGACGACTTAGCACTGCCATCTTCAACAGGCTCGCAGGAGTCTGAACAATGGCTGCCATTTCCTGAGCATTCTTACTGCGGGGTGCCATGCTGGGCAGTTCACTGGCTGTCACCTCTGTAAATCCCCACTGTGCAGGCCCAGACACAGGCTCCAGGGAGTCAGCTACTTGTCCCGGGTCATACAGCGGAAGGGGCAGAGCCGCCCTTCTGACCTCTGGCCTGTCCCGCTGCCTTCTGGACCCAGGGCGGGAAGCCTCCTTTTCACACACTCCAGACTCTCCTTGGAGCCCTGGGGAGCAGCTGTCATCAGGAGCTTCCTCAGGTGGCCGGTAAGAGCAGCTCACCTCTCTCCCCACAGAGGGAAACGCAAACTCCTCAAGCAGGAGAGTCCATCGAAAAGATCCTCAGCCAGGAGTCCTGACAGGGCTGTGGCTCCATGGGGCCGCCCAGCACCAGAGGCCATGTCCCGAGGTTTCTACCGCTTATTCACCTCACGCCATTGCTAAGGCAAAAAACTGTACGTCAGAGCACCGTAAATTGGGGATCTTCTGGATAATGTGTGGGTCTCCTTCGGATCTTGGTTTGAACAAACCAAGTATAAAGCCAACCAAGCATGAGATGGTTTGGGAAATCTGGCGAATAGTAGATATTTAACAATACCGAAGAATTAGTGACTGAGGAGTTATTTAGCTGTGATGACAGCTTTGCGGATTTTGTGAAAAAGAGGACTTGTCATTTAAAAATACATTCCTAAATATTTATAGAGGGAATCACATGAATGCTTATGTAATTTTCTGGGACTGGCTTCAAAAGAATCCCGTGGCTGAGGGTGGATGGCAGCAAGGGGCAGAAGTGGGGTGTGGCTGAGGAGCACGCTGAGGCTGGCTGATGGGTGTGTGGGGCTCATGATTCTTTTCTTTCTAGTTGTACGTGTTTGAAATTTAGCATAATAATTAACATTAAATTTTAATAAAGGTAAAATTAAGTAAAGAAAAGGGAGGCCCTCAAGTATGAGCCTGGGCGAGACATTACCTGGGGGCGGCCTGCTGGCCTCCCGGCGGCAGTGAGCGCGGAAGGAAAGATCTGGAGACTGAGGGTTGGCTGTGGGCAAGGGCAGGCCAGAAGCCCCTCCAGAGGCCCTCCACTGTCCATAGTCAGAGGGACGGAGAGACGGTCCCACGCCAGCTGCAGGGGTGAAGGAGTCACCCAGCCCCACCCAAGGACATACCTCTGAGGAGCATGAACTGAGGTGCCACAGAAAGTCCACCCCAACCACCTTACACTCTATTTACCTGCTGACGTAGGCTGCCTCCGCCTGCACAAGCCTGACTGGCTCCTCTGCGTCGTGTCCCCATTATGGACGCACAGTCAACATACAGCAGATGCCCAACAATGTTTGCTGCTCAAATAGGGAGGCCCCAGTTTCAGGGGCCCCGTCAGTTTTCAGGCAGCCAGCACTGCCCGCAGCATTTCACTGCAAGCAGAAACCAGCGGTTGGCTCTCTGGCTCCAGCCGTCTCCTCTGAGTGGAGATGGAGCTGAGGAAGCCAGCTGCCCAGGGGGACAGAGCAGCCCTGAAACTGCCCACAGGAGGTGGGGGCCACTGCCGGGGGTGAGGGGTCTCCCCCAGGGAGACTCAGATGCCTTCTGGAGCAGGCTTCTGGAGCAGACTTCAGGAAGTTTTAACACACAGTTTAGAGTCACAGCACAGACCTACCTATTCATTTCAAAGTTGAGCAACAAAGCTTTTTATTTCTGTACCTTAGTTAATGAAAATTACCATAATTAAAGAAAAGCCAATAGGGGCCTTCCTGGTGGCGCAGCGGTTGAGCGCTGCGCTGTGGAGCTGTCGGAAGCGCGCAATGCGAGTTCGACGCCCGGCCGGGGAGATTCCCACATGGCGCGGCAGACCTCTCCTGCCTCGCCCGCTGCTCCCCTCAGCAGTGTATTTCTGATCTGCCTGTTCTGCTCCCCCCTCTGTCTCTGGTGAACCCTCTCGCC